>JACCEG010000030.1:461204-545444 GCA_014065205.1 Tuber brumale | reverse complement strand
TGTCACGATTCTAGACTGACTTAGCAAGGCAGATGGCAAGGCAGATTGGTTTCGCACTATGACTCACGGTTATGAGTCATAGAGTTTCATTTGTTATATGATTGTTATATTGCGATTGATTTACTTTCACGCACATGACCTATTGAGAGGTCATGGGGGCAGCGCACACGACCAAGGGGGCTGTGCGGAAGGATATGTATCTCACGCACATGACCTATTTAGAGGTCATGTGGTTTTCGCACATGACCTTACTTGAAGGTCATGGGTTTCGCTCATATGACCACTAGGTCATATGATTACTTCGCGTGACGAGAAGTATGAGTCACGATAGGCGATGAAGAGGACTATATAAGGAGGACGATGGGACACTGTAGTTAGCTCTTCACGCAATCACTTAAGTAACTCTGCTACGCTTAAGGGATGGGCCTTCGGGCCCAAGACCATCCTATCGAACGACAAGACGATGTGATCAACAAAGTATCTTCTATACCACGAGATACATCACGATACGGTCGAACAGACCAGACAACAATAATAACGAGAGGATCCTGTTCACTATACGACATAAGATAACGAACTGTCATTCCCCATTCAGAGGATCCTAAGACAGAACCTTACAGGATCGTACGTAGTCGTTGACCTATGCCGCAAGTTCTTTCCAGTAAAAGTTTCTCATGATTATTTCCAAAGTCTTTTCTTGCCCGAAATGTCCTGCAACCTTTGCCTCGTGACATCCTTCTGCAATCTTAGTATATAGCGACTGACTATTTGGTACAAATAGTCGTCGCTTATAATATAGTAGATGGTCGGTTAAGGTCCAGTCTTTGGGAAAATCCTTTCCTTTGTCTCGTAACCTAATGAGTTCTTCTCTCCGTTGCCTACAAGCTGCGTCTGTCCCGATAGCGGCCTGTATTTCGCTTAGGAATTCAGAATTGAATTGCTTCATACCTTTTTGCAGGATGATAGCATTTGACATTAGAACTTTTTCGGGTACTTCAGAAATATCGTACCAATGTTCGTTGTCTTTAGCCGATGCCTGTAGGCAACTGATGCTAGGTTCCTGTTCCTTGAGGATCAAGGATCTTGTCGCTATGTCGGTGCTTCCGAATCCTGCGGTTCCTCGCTCCGCTTCTTCCAAGTCATATACTTCCATCATGTCCAAGGTGTTGACCTTTTCTACTACCAATTGAGCTATGCGATTGCCCATTCTTATTTGGCCGTCCACATCCTTATGGTTGAAAAGTACGACTTTGAGTTCGCCGGTGTAATCAGCATCAATTACTCCGGCGCCGGTAGATATTCCGCTTCGGACCGCTAATCCACTTCTTGGGGCAACTCTTCCATAAGTTCCTTCGCGTAGCCCCATAGCTATACCCGGCCTTATTAGTGCTTGTCCATATTTCGGTACAATGTCATCTTCTATGGCGCACAGGTCATGCCCTGCCGCCATTCATGTGCCCTTTGTTGGCAAGTATGCCTTTTTGCTCAATCTCTTGACCCTGATAAGGGGTTCCTTTCCACCTCTGCGAGGTTCCAAATCCAAATCCTTATCTCCATCCCAGGCCTCTCCTTCATCGCCTACCCTCGCTACTAGCGAGACCAAGAAATTTTCTTTTTTTAAAATTTTCTGTTNCATCGCCTACCCGCGCTACTAGCAACACTAAGAAATTTTCTTCTTTCAAAGTTTTCTGTTTATGATGCGTAGCTCCCTCCTCAGGATGTTACTCCGGCTGTCGGCTTGATGCGTCAGGCTTTCCGCCCTTCGTGCCTGGTCGGTATACAATACGGAAGTTGTATTCTACTAATTTCTGAGCCCATCGGATCTGGCGGCCACTCCAGACTTTTGAGGTGAGGAAGTATTGTAGGTTCTGATGGTCGGTAAAGACTGTGATCGGTTTTTCTGTTCCGATCAAGTAGTGTCTCCATTCCTTAAAGGCTTCGAGGATTGCGAGAAGTTCTTTATCATGGATCTTGTAATTGCGCTCCGCCGAATTTAATTTTCTGGAATGGAAAGCCACTGGGTGTAGCCTTTTCTCCAAGTACTGAGAAAGGACGCAACCAAGTGCAAAATCGCTAGCGTCTGTTTCCACCACCGTTTCTCTTTCTGGGAAAAGGTGGTGGTGTATGGGGGCTGTGGTGAACCGGTGCTTTAGTTCTTCGAAAGCCGTGTCCTGTTCAATTCCCCATTTAAAATTCTTAGGATTTTCTTGTAATGTCGCGATTATTGGTTTGCAAATAGCTGAGAAGTTTTTGATAAATCGTCGGTAGAAGTTAGCAAACCCCATAAAGACTTGTACTTCTCTAACCGACTTAAGTGCTTTCCAGACCATTATGGATTCCACCTTTCGGGTGCTCATAGACACCCCATCGACCGCCACCATATAGCGGAGGAATTCCACCTCTGTGGCATGGAAAGTCAATTTCTTTAGCCATACCACTAATTGAAAGTCTGATAGACTTTGTAAAACTTTCTTAACAGCTTCGACGTGTTCCTTTTCATCTTTTGAGTAAATGAGAATATCACCAAGGTAACACACAACTCCGACGTCCCAGTATTCCTGTAGAACTTGGTTCATCATATCTTGGAAGGTTGCCGTAGCGTTAACCAGTCCAAAAGGCATAACCTTATATTCGTAGTGCCCGTATCTCATACGGAACGCTGTCTTCCACTCATCTCCTTCTTTTATCCTAATCAGGTGGTAGCCGTCTATAAGGTCTAGCTGGGTGAAGATCTTTGCGCCAGCTACTCTATCTCTGAGTTCGGACATTAGTGAAAGGGGATGTTTATTGAGGATAGTAATCTTATTTAGATTTCGACAATCCACAACTAGACGTAGTCTACCATCTGGTTTAGGTACGAATAATATAGGTGCGCCTGCTGGTGATTGACTCCGTGTGATTTTTCCTTGTTTAATCATTGTTTCCAAGTATTCTCGTAAAGCCTTAAGCTGTTTTTCAGATAGTGGATATATCGGCCCCCAGGGGGGAGTTGAACCAGGAATCAGTTTGATTTCATGGTCGAATGTTCGTCTTGGAGCTAATTTTTCTGCCGTCTGGGCTTCTAACAAATGTTTGTAATTCCAGTATTCTTTTGGTAGTGTTTCGAGTTTCACCGTATTCTCGATGGCTCCGATTCTTCCGATGCGGCACGCATTAGGATCCCAAGCGACAGATTCGTCATATTCGAACATATCCGCTATTCCTTTATCCTCTTCCACGCAGTTTTCGCAACTTTTTGCGGAGCAGGTCCAATTTTCTGCATCTGCTATGTGAGACACTGGGTGTTCACGATGCCACCAACCAAAAGGAATTATCATTCCGTAGTGACCTGCTTTAGCCACTTCACATGACACTTCAGAGATGTGTCGGTTTTTTCCTATTTCCAATTTTATTGGGAGAGTGTAACACTTCCCTCCAGAAGCGGCTGACGATCCGTCAAATCCTTAGATATCAACTGCATTGTTGCGTTCTACCTTGGGAACGCGAAGGTCTTCAACTAGGTCCTTATTTATAAGGAATACGTTGGATCCCGAGTCTAATAAGACTTTAATTTTATATCGCGTATCGTGTATATGGAGGTAAGCGATCCCCTCCGGACAGTTGTATCGTTTTGGTTTTGGAGCGTCTAGTTCGATGCGCTTGGTGCGAATAAGACTTTCTTGGTTTTTTCGTTTAGGCATCGCTGGTATTGGGTGTAGGTAACAAGATGTTTGTTTCTACGCCCGCGTAGTTTCGACCATTGAGGTCTCCGCAGACAAACTAGTAACTCTTTAGCATTAACAATCTGGGTCTACATACTAAAGCGGCGTTTTACCGTTACTCTATTGCGCACGACCAGTTTTCAGGCTGCATGCCTCCTCCCGACACGCCAGACCTAGGCTCATAGCAGATTTTCGGGCGGTTATTAGCCATTTTACTCCCCTGGTGTGGGGTTCCCGCTTTCACCGAGTCCTTTCCCTTAGGATTTCGGTTATCCATCCAGCTCCCTCAGAGGGGCCTTGCGCACCAAAGTGGTACATCCCTATCCCACACTCTGGCCAGAAGGCAAGATAGTACATACGTATAATACGACTCAGACTCGTGTGGTAGGTGGAACGGCCCGCGTCGCTTGTCCGCCTGTCGTGTATTGCTATCAGGTAGATCTTGCATTGCTATATCCCAACTTCTTCGGTATAGTAACTTGCTTGCACACAGGTAGCAGGCAACCACCAGGTGACTCGAGGAACTTCGTACTGTTGGTTCCCGCGCCATGTGGGCATGTTAACTATCCTCTCTTTCGATCAAGACTCTCCATATATTGATTCTTGTGTTCGAGATCATAAGTCCCTCGTGGGGTCCCTTCACTTTAGAGCCTACTTGTGTTGATCCTGAAAGGAGAGACTTGCTTCGCGCCGCTTTGATCCTTTTGAGTTTTGACTCCCGTAGTTGCACACGGACTTACCTGATCCCCGTCGTGGTCGGTACCCAATACACCCCAGCCAAAGGGGGTTCCCATTTCGATTCCAGTTCCGTCAGGACACTGAATACCCAATCGCCGTCGCCGTTGGTGCCAATGAACTGACCTAGGTCAATTCCTCGTCATCCGCCAGTTCCCAGATCTTATTTACCCGGGCTGGGTTCTGGACGGTTGCGACTCTGCGAGCTAATTTAGGCTTTATAATAGCTGATCTTGCCCGTCGAATTCACATTTTTATCAGTCTTGAGCTGACCGTTGCCGCCGATATATGGGCATCTCCCCAACACGCTTGATAGGTGTGGTTTTTCTTTCCACAACGTGTGCAATCTCCTTCTTTCCTCCGAGTGTCTATCATACTCTGCGGGATACCGGTGTGTCCCTGGGCGAAGTTTGTGTAGGTGGTCTTTGTCGCACCTCCCAACCTTTTCCTGGCCCTCTCTGGTTCATTGTCCCTTTTCCGTTTTCGTGGTGGGGCTCCACCTCCCTTGATATAAGGTTTAGTATCCCTTGGTCGTTTTGGTTTAGAGTTCCGTCGGTCTTCTCTTTTGACCTCCTGGACTATTTTGGGCTTTGACGGTTGGTCTCGCCCAATCCTTTTTCTAGCCAGCAGTGCTTCTTCTGACCCTCCACATAGCCTTAGTGCCTCCTCCCATTCTTGATCCATCGTATACTGCAGGGCCGACAAGCTGCGGACAATTTGTTCCGGAAGTTTGTCTTCCACTACCTCCCTCCAGGATTCTCCGGTCATACGTACATGAATGTTATGATTGTGCATGAGTGTCAGATAGCGTTCAATACTTCCGTCGTACGTGACTAGTTTCATTGCTCGAAGAGCTAGTCTTTCGGCTTCTACCGGGGCGAATCGCTTGATCATATCATGTTGAAAGCGGGTCCATGTCGCCAACTCCGGCTGCTGGGTTTCCCCTTGAAGTCCGTCCATAGCCTTTCGGTACCATATAGCATAGGGAAGAACTATGTCTCCTTTTGTACGACTGAGCGCATATATGACACGTTCCCGGGCGTCATCCCAGATGGGCGGATTTCTTTCGAAATAGTCCGTGCATTGCAAAATCCACACAAACATATCTTTTGCGGGTCTATCCTGAAAGAATGGGGGTGGCTCTGATGGTCGCTCCATGTTTAGCGCCATCGCGTTGGCCAGCGTTTCTGCCATGCCTGGCTGTCCTGGTGTTTGTCCCGGCCCGCGGCGGCTAGGACTTCCTCTTCGTCTTCCTCTCTCATCATCATCGTCGCCGTCGTCGTCACTAGGATCCCCTGGGTTACCTCCGTGGGCACCTGAGGGGGATGCATCAGCGGCTTCCCGACCTTTTCCCTTTTTCCTACGTGTAGGGGGAGCATAGTACTCCTCGTCATCAGTTTCTTGAACTGCGGGTAAGGGTGCGGGTCCTGGAGCTTCGGGACTCNGGTCTCGTGCGCTGCCCCCATGACCTCTTAATAGGTCATGTGCGTGAAAGTAACATATAACAAATAAAACCCTATGACTCCTAACTATGAGTCATAGTGCGAAACCAATCTTCCACTTCTTGCTGCAAACATCTCCTTCCACTATCTGCCACAGAACTATGACAATCGCTTGATGATATCATGTTCAAAGCGGGTCCATGTCGCCAGTTCCGGTTGCTGGGTTTCCCCTTGAAGTCCGTCCATAGCCTTCCGGTACCATATAGTACAGGGAAGGACTATGTCTCCTTTTGTGCGACTGAGCGCATATATGACACGTTCCCGGGCGTCATCCCAGATGCGCGGATTTCTTTCGAAATAGTCCGTGCATTGCAAAATCCACACATATATATCTTGTGCGGGTCTATCCTCAAAGAATGGGGGTGGCTCTGGCGGTCGCTTAATGTTTAGCGCCATCGCGTTGGCCAGTGTCTCTGCCATGCCAGGCTGTCCTGGTGTTTGTCCTTGCCCGCGGCGCCTAGGACTTCCCCTTCGTCTTCCTCTCTCATCATCATCATCATCGTCATCGTCACTAAGATCCCCTGGGTTACCTCCTTGGGCACCTGAGGGGGATGCATCAGCGGCTTCTCTGCCCTTTCCCTTTTCCCTACCTGTAGGTGGAGCATAGTACTCCCCATCGTCCGTCTCTTGGACTGCGGGTAAAGGAGCGGGTCCAGCAGCTTCAGGACTTGGTGCGGCAGCCAACATTCTGTTTATTGACTGTGTTAATACCTTCAGGGTATTATTAGTCTCATTATTTTGTTGTTGCTGCTGGTCCTGAGATCGGCGGATCTCCGCCTGGCGGGTGGTCTGATCTAAGCGCATCTGTCCTAGGGTACGGTTGATCTCTCTTTCACGAGTGACGCCTTGCGCACGGAATTCTACAAATTCCGCTCTTAGACTGAGGACCATCTGTTCCAGAGTCTGGTCTCGGGCTAATGCTGCTTGGCTTTCGTGTCCGATCGTTCCATGTAACCTCGTTGTTACTTCTTCATGTTCCTGTTGACGCCTTTCTTGGGCGTCTATCTTCTTTGCCACTTCCCGGTTCATTTCTTCTTGTATCCCTTTGACCTCTTCTTCTACTCCTGCCAGCTGCATCAACAAAAGCCCAATTTCGTTGTCATGGACATCTTGTCCTTCTGCGATTTGTTGCTGTACCTTAATTAACTTTAAGGTATTGTCCTGGGTTTCCCCCTTCATATTTTTGAAGGCGATATTGGCTTGGTCGAGCGAGGTTTCTATTTCTTGCCTTATTCGACCCAAGGTTATCCCAAGACGGGCAGCCAATCTGGCTAAGTTTGCAGGGTGGTCTCCTCCTGGTTTAGGAGTAGAGGCCCTTGATATCCTATGCGTGCTTGCGACACTAGTGGATCGGTGAGAGGGTAAATTTCCTCTCCGGAAGGCAGGTTCCTGAGGTGTAGAAGGGAAGGGACTATGAATAGCGGAGTCATCCGCCTTTTCCGTGGTATCTGGGTGGGTGTCCATTGGTTCCCCCGCCGTTATTCTCTTTCTTGGGTCCTGCGGTATCTCAGTTATTGTGATACTTTCCAGTTAGGCTAACTGTTCTAGTAACTCTGGATGAGTGATTACTGGTACTTCGTACCAGAGTTCTCAATATCTGTGCAAATGTTTACGGAATCGTATGTAAGGTAACCAACGTTTGAGACACTCTAGGGGTGTAGGTATAAAAGGGTTCGGTTGGTCCGACTCTGGACTTAAAACCTGAATCTCCTTTTTCAGGAGGTTTAGGATGTACTTATAGTACATATAGGTGTGTATTAGGCCCAGGCCGAGGGGATATCTGGCCCCCGGATGACTGTCCCTGGGTTTTCCTTTTCTTTTTCTTGCATCTTCAAAGAGCACGGGATACTCCTGTCGACAAAGTTTTCGGACTCGGTTGAATTCCACTCGAAATCCGAGCCGTGCCAGGTACGATATATGCTATTGAATTGATCGCTCGTTGGGATTCCGAAAGGTACTGTGAACCACGAGGGTTTATGCGTATACTCTTCTTCGATCGCGAACAGCTCGGTTTCAAATATTTCTTCGTAGGAATGAATATAGATTGGACATTGAGGTGCTTCGAAAATATAATTGAAGTCGGATGTGAGGGTGGAGTTTGAAGTGAACTCGTAGTTCATATAGTGAGCCTTGGTAACAGGAGAACTATCAATATACTGTTAGGCGGACGCCAAACTCAAGTATGTAACTGAGGGACGTAGGCCCGAAATCTTTGACTGGAGAATCTGTCAAGGAAGGCTCGTCTCGATAATAGTAAGATAAGGTAAAGATTTTTAAAGCGTAAACAATATTATATTGATAAGATCTCTTCTCCGTTGCTTGATGATGTCTGTAAAGCTCGGGAGGCACTTCGATATTTATATCCCGCGTCTGAGTGTTCGCGGACTACTTCTAACTACTATGCCTCCGAAGTACCACTCTGGTTTTAATACGCAAACGTCCAGAATCTTATAAGTGCGAACACCGTTTGACCCTGAAACTTATCACACCCTTTCGCGGACTCGGAATAGTATTCCTCCGTTGAGATGACTGCGCTATTTGTTATGCCAAACAGCCGCCTCCAACTTAGATGTCCGCATAGACTTTTATATGACTTTAGTCTTGTTGACTATCGTCCAGTCGTCTCTTCGGTCATGAAGTGATCAGGTTCATGCCGGATCACCTAGTGCCAATCGCAAGTCCGAGCCCGACGTGTCAGCGTCTTAAGGGTCTCCGACTTATCTAGGTCTTCCTTTCTGAGCGTGCTTCCCCTTGGTCCGCCGGCCTCCGTAGAGGGGTCCTATTACTAGGACCAACCAACCTACAGCTGATCTCAGAAGGGTATGGGTGGATTCGGTATACCCCTAATAGCTTCCACTACTGGGATATCCTCTTGGAGTATTTCGCCGAAAACGTCCCGTCACTTTCGGCCCATAGTTAGGAAGCCTAACTTTGAAGCCTACTATCTCAATGCGCCTCCGACGGATTTCCTCCGTTCCACTTCCCAGATGTCGCCAAAGGTCCCCTCTCATATATCCTGCGAACAGCATGCGGTCGGACGGACGGCGGCGACGTATATGGTGTTATGAAGTGGGCTTCATTGATGTGACATTTTAGTTATGGGACGCAACTCTCGAAATCTCGCTAATGACGTGCGGGCCCCATAAGGGGGCCGGAGGGGGGTGTTGGCACTCCGGTAAATTGAGGGTCTGTGCGCAGTTACCCTACCGTGGGTCTGTGCACATGTCTCGGATTTCCATATGCCTAACAGAAGCGCTGCGGAAGGAAAAGTTCTAGCGAAGAGCTATCATGGATGAAGTGTGCAGACTTGGCAGGGAAGTAAGCAACCGTTCCCAATGCTTGTGCATGTTTGCAGATCCCCTCCACCACGAGAGATTGTAAGCTCAAAGGGACTCACACGTAGGGAGGGAGGAGCTAATGTCACCAATGTGGCTTAGCGAGGAAGTGGTTTCTACATGACTCATAGTTACGAGTCATATGTATGTTATGTTTCACACATGCCCTCAATAGAGGTCATGAGTTTCGCACGTATGACCACTTTGGTAACCAGGAGATGGTTATGGTAATATGTTATGTTTCGCACATGACCTCAATTAGGAGGTCATGGGTTTTTGCGCATATGACGACTTTGGTCATATGACTAGTTTATCATGTTTTGGTATGACTCGTGGTTGTAAGTGCTAGGTGGCGTGTAACTTGAGGGGTGAGTCACAAAGTGCGCAAAGGGTAACTATATAAGGAGTCCATTAAAGCGGAAGTAGATAAGCATCCTCCGCCTCTTCTGTTTTCCTCGCGCTTGAAATCAACCCTCAACGCTTGGAGTTCACGAACCATCCACCCCCCATCTCCTACCAGGATGGCTTCGGCCTAGGAGTGACGGCCATTTGCCCCCTCCCCTCACTGCCCTCTTCTGCTTACTCAGGATGTCAGGGCTTTCCTTCCTCTGGGTGCCGGTACGCCTCTCGCGCTGCCCGTCCACGCCTCTCTCCTCGCTTAGCGAGGCCCCTCCACACGGTCGGCGACCGTTCACTTCCCATGCTGCAGACTGCTGGGAACACGGTTTGCGGTATGCGGGAACTCCTCTACAGGCACACTGGTCGATCTCGCTCCTCCCCAGGGTCGGTTTAAGCGGTGGTATCCAATCCACTAAGTGACGCTATCTCTCTGTGAACAAGGGACTATAGGAGAGACACGGTAAGACGCTTGCCCTCTACCACTGGGGACCGCCTAGTCAGACACGAACACAATTACCGAGAGTTGACACGGTCGCATTCGGTTTCTGGCCTGTTCTGGTGGTAGGATCGGCTTGCACCCTACTGCTACAACCTCCCTCGGCTTGGCCACTACTGCACCACTCTCGCCTCCCTCCCCCCCACAGGTGGCGCATTTTCTCGGTTACGTTGCGTTCCGTGATAACTTCCACGGTTTCTGCTGCCAGCGCATATACCTGGCATGGTTGTTGTGGGATCTTTGGTGCGGTTTTTAACATTTTTTTTCCGGAGATGTTCCTGGCGGTTACATTCCTATGTTTTCCTGCTTTCTTCTTAGTTAGGCTTCTCCTATTCTCTGAGTTCACTTGCGAGGTAGGGACGGGTTTTTCTTGGAGGCGAGATGTGCGGTTAGGCCCATACCAGTGGGTCCTGGGCATACGGTCGGGCCAGTCGGAAGGAGGAATGGGGATTGTTTATGCCATAGCTAGAGCTGCAAGCAAGTTCTTGTACCCTAAATACCAACGAATATATGAAGATAAAAAAGAAAAAAAAAAAGAAAAAAAGAAACGCCGCAGTAGATAAGCACGCTCCGCTTCCGCTATTTCACGCTCCGCTTCCACTATTTTCCCGCCCCTACATTTTCATCTAGCCTGCAACACCATCAGCATCCGGTGTGCCCTCACGATCTCGCTACCCGAAGAACGAGGTAATGGCCTCGCTGTCATATCAGGCATGGCTTCTACAGTTCCCCTTCCCCCCTCTGAGCACTTCACTGTGTCAGGAATTCGCCCCCATGTCCCACTCCTCTAGGAGCTCTTCGTAAGGTCCGCGACGGACGCGGAGATCTCCAACCAGCGTTTCCCACTAATAAGCTCAATGGAGCTTGATGACCTCTCCCCGGGGGAGGCAGCCATCCTTCCCCTCCTCTGCACCTCACTCCTAGCATCAAGGTCGATCTCCACTCAAATCGATGAACCGGCCCTCAAGTTCGCCCGCATTTCAGGGCAGGTTGACAAGCTCTCCTCCCGTAGAGAGAAGCCGCAGCACCCTCCTCCTCCCCCCAGCCCAAATGACACAAAGGCAGCGTCGCTCTCCGCCCTCCAACTGTTGGTAAGGGACCTTGCATCCCGTCTGAGCACCCCACTTCCCCAACCAGCACGCCACCAACTACCCCCACCCCAACGCTCAACGCCCGCAGCACCTGGCACCCACGCGGCTCCGGCAGTTCCTTCCCAAAAGGGTAAAGAGGCCGCCATGTCCCCCCCTACGGGAACCCTTCCCGTTGAGCTTACCCCCCTCTATGAGGGTGGGGGAGACACGGATATCTCCTGTTACAGCACATAGGACCAGAAATGGTACGGCGACCCGGCCGCGTATGTGGTGAAAATCCCTCACTCCTGGGAGGCCCAGACATACAGGGAGGGAAAGTACCGCCCCCTCTCAGAGTTCCACCCCGTCCCTCGCGCTTCGGCCCCGTCCGGCACCGCCTCCTACGCCCCGCCCTCTACAGCTGCGGGAAAAAAGAAGCGAAAACCGGGCAAAGCGAAGAATGCCCCCACGGCTGCCCAGGTTGCATCTGGCTCGGCACCTCTGGCCCCCTCAAAAGGGCCCAGGAGCCTCCCAGCTGCAGAGAGACATTTCTTCACCCCTAGGTCTTCCTCCTTCTCACACTCCCAGTCCGACCGAATAGCTTCCTCCTTCCCCGACATTGCCACCTCGGTCCTACGTGAGGCGGGCTGCCTTCTACCCCGATCCTTCTCCACCAGGGTGAATGACAGAGGGGCGGTGACGCTTCTTGCACTCTCCCCGTTCGTTCCCTCTACTGCCTATGCCCCTACTACGATGCTCTCTCCACCAAGCTAAACCAGTCCTGCCCAACCGGGGACACTCCGTGGCTCCCTTGCCGCCCTGCCCCCAAGGAGGCCCCGCTGTTGATACACTCCCTGCCCATCGCCTATCTTCCCGAGGACAACGACGACCTCTTATAGTCTTCGAGCAACACCATCCTAGGCGTCAAGAACGTTCAAATCCTCTCGGCCCATTACCTAAACCCCGACAAGGTCACGAGGATCCTCAAGAGAGCAACCTCCGTTGTTGTGACTGTTGCCCCTGAAAATGAGGCCTCTATGCTGGGTAACGCTTACCTTTTCTCCTCTTGATGCAAGATCGAGAGAGCATGCACGGCTAACAGCCTCACTCAGTGCTCCAACTGCGGGGAATATGGCCACCACTCAGCTAGATGCAAGGTTGACCACCCTGTCTGCCCGATCTGCGCCCTCTCCCATTGAAAACAGGTACACAGGTGCCAAACCCCACATGCCCCAAGGGCGGTAACCTCAGAGCTGTGGTTGACTGCTGTCTAACCTCTCCCTCGCTGTGTGCGATCTGCAGAGGTCAACACCGGGCGTTCGCTAGAGAGTGCCCATCGAGACCTTCCCCCCCTCCTGCCCGGGTGGAGTCCCCTGTTCCGCGGAATGAGGAAGCTATGGACACAACGAATGACTCCGGCGAGGGTCCTTCAACTGGTTCATGATCCCTCCTGCCCCCCTTTGGTCTTGAAACACCCCGCCTTAGGCGTGGTGATGCCCGCCCAACATGTCCCCCTGTTCCTGTCCCAAAACCCCAAGGAGGTGCCCTGCCAAATCCCGCATGGCAGGAATCTCCCACTCCTCTCCCCCAGCCTAAGACGCCGGAAGGCGCATAATGGCTGGTCACACCTCTCCTACGAGTTCCGCGCCAGCCGCGGACTCCCGTAACCCGATATCCATTCTACAACACAACTGCTGTGGAAGCTGGGATGTGTTTCTCTCCCTCTTTAATTCGTTTTCCCTACTGGATCACCCTCCTACCCTTGTTGCCCTCTAAGACCCCCCACACCACAGGTACTGACCTCCGCCATTCCAAGGATTCAAACCTTTTCTCCCCCCTTGCCCCACTGGTGGCAAGCCCAGAGTGGCCTGCTATCCCCATCTCTCTACCACTCAGCAGTTTTCAGTCCTCCCAGTCATTACGGATGCTAGGGACTGGATGGCTGTTTACTTTTTACTCTTCCGCTGGCTTTTTCGATTCTTTCGTTACCAAGTTCCGGGTTGTGAACCTCTATAGCACGTGGGATGGTTCCCCCTGTCACCGAACTATCACTCCAGAGGTTGCCTTCCCCCACACCTCTACACCGACGCGGGTTGTCCGAGACTTCAACATACACCACCCCTCAGCTAACCCGCGCAGCCGTTTCTCGATCTCGGACCTGGACCCCTTGGCCCCTTTCTTTGAAAAGGCTGCGGAAGAAGGTTTCTGCCTCCTAAACACCCCTGGCATACTCACCTATTTCCCCTTTGATCCCAACCTTCGCCGCTCGGTCATAGACCTTGCATTCGCCAACTCCTCCCTGTCTTCTTACCTTCAGTCGTGGGAGACCCCGTTGCCCCTGATAGGCTCCGACCATGTTCCCATCCTCATTGTGCTTCCACAGCCGTTGGCCCGCCCTCCCCCCCTCCCCACACCCCATACCCTCTCGACCTGGTTTGACACTACCCTTGGAAGACTTAGGACTGTCCTCAGGCTACACACCCCGGAAAAGAGACCCTCCCCTGGATCCAAGAGCTGGTGGACTCCTGATGTTACAGCTCAAAGGGCTGCCTTCCACACGACGGTTCGGTCGGCGTGACGAGATCTGCTTCCCTCATCAAAACAGTGGTGCAGAGAGGCCCGCCTGCTATCGTTCAAGGCCACAAAGAGGACCAAAACCGATTGTAGGAACAATTTCCTGAAGACAGCCACTCCCCAGACACTCTGGACGGCGAAACGCTATGCCTTTGGAAGGCTCCCAGACAGGTTCCCACAGCTACCAAGGGCTGAAAGCCCTGGCGACATAAACACAGCCCTTCTCTCCCACTTCTTCCCGGAGAAACAGTCCTCGGGCCCCCCAGCGATTTTGCGCGAATTCAAAGATGTTCCCGCGCTGTTGGCTGAGGAGATTCCAGTTGCTCACGGGAGCTCCTCCTCGTCCTCCGCTCCCGGCCCTGACTGGATCCCATACTCTATCTGGAAGAAGGTCCACACGTTGAACCCAAGCATCCTCCCCTCCATCCAGGGCCCCCTCGTCCGGTATTGCCACCATCCCCCCTCCCTGGAGAGGGCGAACGGGATAGTCCTTGGAAAGCCAGGGAAGCCATCCTACCACATGCCAGCATCTTTCCGCATGATCGCCCTCCACTTGACCATTTACAAGATCCTAGAATGGGTTATGGCCTCCTGCCTCTCTGCCCTCGCATGTTTCCTCGGCCTCCTGTCCCCCCACCAAACTGGTTGCCTTCCTGGTCCGAGTACCTTTGATGCAGCGGCAACCCTCTCTCATGAGGTTCATCATTTCATGCGCCCTAAACTCAAGGTCGCGACACTTTTCCACAACGCAAAATGTGGATTCGACAATGTCTCGGTCCCCCTTCTATGCGACAGGCTTGTCACTAAGGGGGTCAACCCGTACATGGTCTCGTGGATCAGGTCCTTCCTCCACGGCCACTCCTGCCGCTGGGCTTTCCATGGGGCCCCTGAAGTCTTTTCACCAGTCTCTGTCGGCACCCCACAAGGGTCCTCGATCTCCCCCCTCCTGTTTGTGATCTACGTTTCCTCCTTGCATTTCCCGGTCCCTCGTGGCCTAACCCTTTCCTGCGTGGACGACTTCGCTGTCAGGGTCGCCTCTGGTTCTTATCGCAGAAATGCCCTGAGGCTCCAGGGCATCACGAAGGGACTTCAGGCAAAAGCCAGAAGGCTGGGAGTGGCCTTCTCGATCCCAAAGACAGAACTCATAAACTGGGTTACCCCCGCGCAAAAGGTCCACCCGCTGGCGATCCCGGTCATAATAAACAGGCTCCTCTTCCGTCCCTCCAAATTGATCCGTTTGGCTTGAATATTGGTTCGAGCCCTCATCCACTTCCAGCAATAAAGGCGCTCCGTCTCAGTTGACGAGGAGGCTCGGCTTTGTCCAAGGAGCCTTTGCGACGATCAAGCGACTTTCCAGGCCCGGCAAGGGCCTCCGCCCCTCTCTCTGCCACTGGCTGGTGTCCTCCCTCCTCTCCCCCATCCTCCTTTACGGGGCGGACCTCTTCTCACCAAGCCTCACCCTCCTGGACAGGATGTCCGTCTTTTGGAGAGCCATCCAGAGGTGGGTGACGAACTGCTTCTTGTCCACCCCGGTTGGCATCCTGGTATGTGAGTCGGCCCTGCCTCCCCTCTCGCTCCTGGTTCTCCACCGCCAAAGGCTGGCGGCTGTTCGGCTTGTCTTCCTCCCGCGTGAAATCAACCCCGCCACGCCCAGGCTTCGCCCGTCCTTCCCTACCTCCTCCCGGTTCCGGGCTTCGTAGGACCACCGCCGATACACTAGGGGGTTGACATCTGTCTATGCCCCACTCCTCTGGAAAACCTCTCAGCCCTGTCCCCCCATATGGAAACATCTTCCATTGGACGCCATTGCCCACAGGACCATCGGGTTGATCGACCCCTGCGCCCAGTGCCAGTGGCCTCCCCCAGCCTCCTTGCTCCCGACCAGCTCCCTGTGGCGGCGGGTACCCCGTCGTACCAGTCAGTCAATCTTCGGCTGAGAAACGCTCTCCTTCGGGACTCGTCTACTCAGTTTCCCCCCCCGCCCTGCTAGCCCTATGCCGCGTCCCTCAGACCCCACTCTTTCATGGGCCTGGGAAGGTTCATACCGGGTAGGCTTCATCAGATGCGCTCGGGCAAGAGCTACCTTGCCGTCCACCTCTCTTGGTACACTGATGACCCCTCCCCCCTCTGCCCTTACTGTGAGGAGGATGCGCAGGATTTCGCTGATGCTATCCTGTACTGCGAGTCTTGGAAGGAGCCTAGTGAGCGCCACCTCTAGGGGCGCACGGACGTTGGCGGAGACAGCCCCCTATGGACCAACGAAGATGCCCGCCACTCCCTGGCGAGGTAGCTAAATGTGACCGCCACAGGCTTTCCTCCTGGCATGCCGCTTGCGTGCTGGGACCCCCCACTTGCTCCCACTTCCGCTGATGTGGCTCTTCCAATTTACAGTTTTGCGCCCAGAACAGGGGCCTTCGCCCCCCGTTTGCTTCTACCCGATGCTTGATTTTGGCAGCCGTTTGGTTTTATTTTTCCTTCATGAGATTTTGTATTTTTTGCTTTAGTTCCTAGGGATTTGGTGTCGGCTATCGGACACCGTTAGGAGGATTTTACAGTTTGGTACACGTGTTTATTTTGTGTTTGCGAGTTCTTGAGATTAAGGTTTTGCTTTATGCCATAGCTAGCAATGCATGTAAGTTCTTGTACCGTAAACAAAGAAGATATGAAGATAAAATAAAGAAAAAAAGAAAAAAAGATAAACAAGGCCCCAGTAGATAAGGGCCTCCCCCGGCCTCCTTCCTCCCGACCAGCTGCCAGTGGGGGCGGGAACCCCGCCTTACCAGTCAGTCTAGCTATGGCTGCGAAACGCTCTCCTGCTGGACTGGGCTACCCTGTTTCCCCCCCTGCCCTACTACCCCTATGCCGCGTCCCTCAGACCTCATTCTTTCATGGGCCTGGGGAGATTCATAGCGGGCAGGATCCATCAGATGCGCACAGGCAAAAGTTACCTCGCTGCCCACCCCGCCTGGTTCACTGACGACCCCTCCTCCCTCTGCCCTTATTGTGAAGAGCAGGTGGAGCATTTCGCTCATGCTATCCTATACTACAAGTCTCGTAAGGAGCCTCGTCAGCGCCACCTCCGCAGGCTCATGGACCTTGGCAGAAATAGCCCCCTATGGACCAACAAGGACTCCCTGCACTCCCTGGCGAGGTACCGGAATGTGACCGCCACAGGCTTGCTTCCTGGCATGCCGCCCACGTGCTGTGACCCCCCGCTCACTTCCACTTGCGCTGACGTGGCTCTCCCGATTTACGGTTTTGCGCCCAGAACAGGGGCCTCCGCCCCCCGTTTGTTTTCGCCTGACATATGCTTTTGGCTGCCGCTTGGATTTATTTTTCGCTGTGATTTTTGTACTTTGTTGCTTTAGTTCCTGGGCATTTCGTGTCGGCTATTGGACACAATTAGGAGGATTTTTTAGTTTGATGCAATTGTTTCTTTTGTGTCTGCGGGTTCTTGAGATTAAGGTTTTTCTTTATGCCATAGCTAGCACTACATGCAAGTTTTTGTACCGTAAACAAAGAATATATGAAGATAAAAAAAAGAAAGAAAAAAAAAGAAGCAGAAAAAAGAGAATGCCCGAAGTAGAACAGGTTCAGGGTTGTGAACCTCTACAGCACCTGGGATGGCTCCCCCTTTCGCGGACCAGCCCTCCTGAGGCTGCCGTCCCTCATACCACTATACCGCCCCTGGTCGTCGGGGATTTCAATATTCATCACCCTCAGCAGACCCTGCCTGCCTTTTTTCGATCTCGGATCTCAGTGCCTCCACACCCTTCTTCGAGAGGGCTGCCGATGCGGCATTTTCCCTTTTGAATACCCTGGGTACCCTTGCCTACTTCCCCTTCGACCATATGCTCTCCCCTGCGGTGATAGACCTGGCCTTCACCAACACTTATCTGGCGCCCAGTTTCCAGTCGTGGGGGACGCCCCCCCCCGACTGGCTCGGACTATGTCCCAATCCTGGTGACCCTGTCAGAACCTCTGGCCCGGCCACCCCCCCCTGCCCCGGAGTGGACAAAGAGGGACTAACCCTTCCTCGAAGGAGACTTAAAGGCCATGAGG
The DNA here is from genome assembly GCA_014065205.1 of Tuber brumale. NCBI lineage: Eukaryota > Fungi > Ascomycota > Pezizomycetes > Pezizales > Tuberaceae > Tuber > Tuber brumale. Next base: position 527,570 of record JACCEG010000030.1, on the reverse strand, counting down.
ATAGACCCCTCACCCCTCCTACCAACCCCCTACTCATTCTCCGCCTAGTTCGACACTGCCCTCGGCAGACTGAGGGCCATCCTCGAGCTCCATACCCCGGACAAGAGGCCCTCCCATAGGTCTAAACCCTGGTGGACCCCAGACCTCACGGCGCAGACAGCCGCCTTTCACTCCACAGTTCGGTCGTCACGGTGCGACCCCCTCCCCTCTTCCAAGTAGCATTGCAAAAAGGCATGCCTCCTATATTTCAAGGCCATAAACATGGCTAAGACCGAATACTAGAACAACTTCCTCAAAATAGCCACCCCTTAGATGGTCTGGACTGCGAAGCGCTATACCTTTGGCAGGCCCCCAGACAGGTTCCCACAGATCCCCAGGGCGGATAGTCCCATGACCATCAACAAGGCCCTTCTCTCCCACTTCTTTCCGGAAAAGTAGTCCACTCACCCACCAGCCATCCTACGGGAGTTCAGGGACGTTCCACCTCTGTCGCAGGAGGAAATCATGGCCGCCCTGCGAAACTCCTCCTCATCCTCAGCCCCCGGCCCAGACCAGATCCCCTATTCCATCTGGAAGAGGGTCCATACCCTGAACCCCAGTATCCTAACATCTATCCTCGGCCCCCTCATCCGATACGGACACCACCCTCTCTCCCTTAAGATGGCCAATGGCATTGTGCTCGACAAGCCGGTGAAGGCTGCCTACGATACACCAGCATCATTCCGCATCATTGTCCTGCTAGAGAGAGTCTCCAAGATCCTCGATAGTGTCATGGCAACCCGCCTTTTGGCTCTTGCCCACTTTTTGGGCCTCCTGTCCCCCCACCAAACCGGCTCCCTCCCAGGTCTCAGCACCTTCGACGTGGCTGCAACCCTCGCCCATGAGGTACAGCTTTTTATGCACCCCAAACTCTAGGTCTCGACTCTTTTCCTAGACATTAAAGCTAGCTTCGAGAACGTCCCTGCCCTCCTGCTATGCGACAGACTTGCTACCAAGGCTGTCAATCCTTACATAGTCTCGTGGATGAGATCCTTCCTCCGCGGCCGCTCCTGCCGCCTGGTCTTCCAGAGGGCCCCCCAGGTCTTCTCCCCAGTCTGAGTCGGTACGCCCCACGGCTCCCTGATTTCCCCCCTTCTATTCGTCATCTACGTATCATCCCTTCATTTGCCAATTCCTCAGGGCCTTATCATCTCTTATGTGGACGACTTCGCGGTCGCCGTTGCCTCAGGGTCGTACCGTCAGAATGTCCAGCGGCTGCAAGGCATTGCCCGTGTGCTCGCAGTAAAGGTTTCCAAGCTGGGTGTGTCCTTCTCATTCCCGAAGACAGAGCTCATGTATTGGACAACCCCCGCGCAGAAAGTCAACCCCCCCCCCATCCCGGTCCTGCTGGATGGGAGGCTTTTTCGTCCTTCCAAACTGATCCGGTGGCTTGGGTACTGGTTCGAACCCTTGTCCACCTCCTGCACTAAAGGCACTACTTCACACTTTTCCAGGAGACTCGCACTGGCCCAGGGGGCCTTTGCGACGATTAAAAGACTGTCCAGGCCCAGTAGAGGCCTCCCCCCCTTCCTCTGCCACAGGCTGGCGACCTCCCTCATCTCCCCAATCTTCCTCTATGGGGCGGATCTTTTCTCCCCCAGCCTCACCCTTCTGGATAGGATGTCCGTCTTTTGGAGGACTGTCCAGAGGTGGGTGACAAACTGCTTCTCATCAACCCCGGTAGGCATCTTGGCGTGCGAATCGGCTCTCCCCACACTCCCACTTTTGGTTCTCCACCGCCAGACACTAGCTGCTGTCCGCCTGGTTTGCCTCCCCCCCGAGACCAACCTGGCGACTGCCAGACTGTACCCGTCCTTCCCCACCTCCTCCCCCTTCTGGGCACAGGAGGATCATCGTCATTTCACCAGGGGCCTGTCGTCTGTTTATGCTCTGCTGCTTTGGAAATCGGCCCCCCCCTGCCCCCCCATACGTAAACACCTCTCACTGGATGCTATCGCCCACCGCACCCTTCAGTTTATCGGCGCCGCAGGCCCTGTCCCTATGGCCTCGCCCAACCTCCTCTCCCCCGCGCAGCTCCCCTTGAGAGTGGGGACCCCATCCTACCAGTCGGTCAAGTTGCGGCTACGGAACGCTCTCCCTAGAGATTGCGCCACCCAGGCCCCCCCCCCCATACTACCCCTTCCTCGTGTCCCTCAAACCCCACCCGTTTATGGGACTGGGGAGGTTCATTGCGAGTAGAATCCACCAAATGCGCTCTGGTAATAGTTACCTCGCTGCCCACCCCTCATGGTTCACCGAGGACCCCTCCGCCCTTTGCCCCTACTGCAAGGAGGACGAGGAGGACTTCGCTCATGCAATCCCACACTGCGAGTCCCGCAACGAGCCTCTTGAGCGCCACCTCCGGGGGCTCACGGATGTTGGCAGAGACAGCCCACTATGGTCAGACCTGGACTCTCTTCGAGCCTTGGCGAGATACCTCAATGTGACCGCCACTAGCTTTCCCCCTGGCATGCCGCCCGCAGACAGGGACACCCCCTCAGATACCACTCCCCACGACATGGGTCTTCCCATACATGGTTTCCGGCCCTGAGGTCTGAGGCCCCCCCTCCCCCTTCGGCCCACCGGTTGTCTCCTGTGTTTTGGGCTTTCAGGCTGGGTTTTTATTTTACGTTATGACTTTTGTATTTTTCTGCTTTAGTTCCTTAGGGATTTTGTGTCACCTATCGGACACAGGGAGGAGGATTTTATATTACGGTGCGGGTTTGTCTTTTGTGGTCGCGTGTTTGAGATTGAGGTTTTGTTTATGCCATAGCTAGTACTGCATGCAAGTTCTTGTACCGTAAACAATGAATACATGATGATAAAAAAAAAAAAAGAACTAAAAAAAAAAATTAAAACTGGCCGAAGTAGATAGGCATGCTCCACTTCCACTATTTCCCCCACCCTACATTTCTTCCTCGTCTTCAACAGCATCAGCATCCGCTGTGCCCACAGGTTCATAATATCCTAAAGGCGAGCTTGCCGAGGCCTTCCTGTCATGACAGGAATGGCTTCAGTTCCCGTTCCCCCCTGCAAACACTCCTTGGTATAGGGAGTGCGCCCTCACGTTCCCCTCCTCCTGGAGCTCCTCCAACAATCCTCGACGGATACAGGAATCTCCAACCAGCTCTTCTCACCCATCAGTTCCACCGAGCTCGACGACCGCTCCCCTGGGGAGGCCATCATCCTTCCCCTTCTCTGCCCCTCACTTGTAGCATCAAGGTCTATCTCCACCCAAATTGATGAACTGGCCCTGGAGGTCGCTCACCCTTCGAGACAAGTCGACGAACTTTACCCCCATAGGGAGAAACCCCAGCGCGCTCCCGCCCCCCCTAACCACAATGACACTACTGCAGCATCGCTCTCCACCCTTCAACTCTCGGTTAGAGACCTGGTGTCTCGGCTGACCACCGCCATTCCACAACCAGCAAGCCACCAATAGCCCCCACCCCAATGCACCACACCTACAGTTCTTGTCACCCACGCGGCTCGGACCGCTCCTTCCTGCAAGGCTAAACAGGTAGTAGAGTTCCCCCTCACCGCTACCCTCACTGCTGTGTTGACACTCCCCACGACGGTAGGGATGACACAGACATCCCCTGCTACAGCACGAAAGACCAGAAATGGTACGGCGACCCTGCCGCTTCTGCGGAGAAATTCCCGCGCTTCTGGGAGGCCCCGACATACATGCAAGAGAAATACCCCCACCTCTCCGAGTTCCACCCTGTCCTGCAAATGATTGCTCAGTCCGCCGCCCCCTCTGTTGCGCTGGCCGCTACAGCTGGACAGACAAAGAAAGGAAAGACAAATAGAGCAAAAAGTACTCCCTCGGCTGCCCAGGTTGCGTCTGGACCTGCACCTTCGGCCCCCTTAAAAAGGCCCAGGAGCCTCCCAGCTGCTGTGAGACACCTTTTCGCCCCAAGATCTGCTCCTTTCCCACACTCCCAAGCAAATAGACTAGCCACCTCCTTCCCAGACATTGCTGCCTCTGTCCTTCGTGAGGCAGGCTGCACCGTACCCTTATCCTTTTCTGCCCGGGCTAACGACAGAGGAGCAGTCACGCTGGTTGCTCTCTCCCCGTTTGTCCCCTCTACCGCATATGCCCCCTACTACGAAGCCCTCACGGCCAAGCTGAACAGGTCCTTTCCAACCAAGGAGGCTCCGTGGCTTCCTTTCTGACCTGCCCCCAATGAGGGCCAACTGGCGATACACTCCCTCCCCATCACATACCTTCCGGAGGACGACAACCACCTCCTGCAGTCCGCCAGCAACACCATCCTGAACGTGAATAACGTCTAGGTCCTCTCCGCCCGTTACCTGAATCACGACCGTGATTCCAGAATCCTCCAAAAAGCAACCTCCATTGTTGTAACAGTAGCGCCTGAAAATGAGGCCACAATGCCGGGCAATGCTTATCTTTTCTCCTCTCGATGCAAGATCAAAACAGCCTACTCGGCTAACAGCCTCACTCAGTGCCGTAACTGCTGGTAGTATGGGCACCACTTGGCTAGGTGCAAGATTGACCATTCAGTTTGTCCAATCTCCGCCCTCTCGCACCGCAAACAGGCACACAGATGCCAGAACCCCACCTGCCCCAAGGGTGGAAACCTCTGAGCAGTGTTCGACTGCTGCCCAACCTCCCCCTCAATGTGTGCGGTCTGCAAAGGCCAGCACCCAGCTTTCGCTACAGAATGCCTATCGATACCTCCCCCCATTCCTGCCAGTGGGGAGTCTTCTGTTCCGGCATTTGAGGAAGCCATGGACACGACGAACGACTCCGGCGAGGGTCTTTCAACTAGAACTCGATCCCTCGTGCCGCCCTTTACTCCTGAGATACCTCGTTCTAGTCGTGGTGACGCCCCCCCCAACATGTCCCCCTGTCTCTGCCCCAAAACCTCCAAGAGGTGCCCTGCCGAAACCACGCATGGCAGGAATCTTCCACTCCTCTCCCCCAGCCTGAGACACCAGAATGCGTGTATTGGCTGATCACACCTCTCATACGAGTTCCGCGCTGGCGGCGGACTCCCATAACCCTATATCCGTTCTACAAAACATGTGCTTGGGAAGCTAGGATCTGTTTCTTTCCCTTTTTAATTCATTTTCTCTTTTGGATTCCCCTCCTACCCTAGTTGCCCACAAGACCCCCTGCTGTACAGAAGTAGACCCCCGCATTCGCCCCATACAAACCTGTCCGGCCCCCCTGCCCTGGCGGTGGCAAGACCAGAGTGGCCTTCTACCTCCACCTGTCTACTACTGAACAATTGTTAGTCCTCCCGGTCTTTTCGGAGGCAAGGAACTGGATGGCTGTTGACTTCCACTCCTCTGTCGGGTTCTTTGATTCCAGTGTCACCAAGTTCAGGATTGTGAACCTCTACAGTACTTGGGATGGCTCACCCTTTCGCCGTACTGTTCCACCTGAGGTTGCTTTCCCCCGCTCCGCTACACCAACTCTGGTTGTTAAGGAGTTTAATATTCACCACCCCTCGGCTGACCCTGGTCGCCTCTTCTCGATTTCGGACCTTGGCGCTTCCACACCCTTCTTCGACAGGGCCGCCGACGAGGGGTTCTGCCTCTTGAACACCCCTGGTACCCTTACCTACTTCCACTGCGATCCAAAGCTTCGCCCATCCATAATAGACCTATCCTTCACCAATGCCACACACTACCCCAACTTCCAGGCATGGGACACATCCATTCCCCCGTCTGGCTCAGACCATGTCCCGATCCTTATAACATGGTCAGAGCCTCTGGGCCGCCCCCCCCCCCCCCCGCCCCAGCGTGGACAAAGACAGACTGCCTCTCTCTCGAGGGAGAAATCAGAGCCATGAAAATCGACCCCACTCCCTCCCTCCTGGCGCCCCACTCCTTCTCCACCTGGTTCGACACTGCCCTGGGAAGGCTGAGGGCCGCCCTCAAGCTAGATACAGTGGACAGGAGACGCTCCCACAGGTCCAAGCCCTGGTGGACCCCCAACCTTACGGCGCAGAGAGCTGCCTTTCACTCAACGGTTCAGTCCTCGTGGCGTGACCCCCTCTCCTCGTCTAAGCAGCAGTGCAAGGATGTGCACCTTTTATACTTCAAGGCCATAAAGATCGCCAAGACCGAATGCTGGAACAATTTCCTCAAGACAGCCACCCCACAGATACTCTGGACCACGAAGCGCTCCGCATTCGGCAGGCCCCCAGAGGGGTTCCCACAGATACCCGGGACTGACAACCCGATGGGTATAAACGATGCCCTTCTCTCCCACCCCCTTCCTGAGAAACAGTCTGCTCGCCCACAGGCCATCCTGTGGGAGTTCAAGGATATTCCAGCACTCACACCGGAGGAAATATCGGTTGCCCTCCCGAACTCCTCCTTGTCCTCCGCCCCCGGTCCAGACCAGATCTCCTACTCTGCCTGGAAAAGGGTCTACTCCTCAAACCCCAACATCCTAAGATCGATCATCAGCCCCCTCATCGAATACAGGCACCACCCTCCCTCCCCGAAGAAAGCCCGCGGCATTGTTCTCCATAAGCCAGAAAAGCCCTACTGCAACACGCCTGACTAGTTCCACATCATAGTCTTACTGGAGACCGTCTCCCCGATCCGCGAGAGGGGCATGGTGGCCCCCTTCCTCTCTGCTCTCGCCCGCTTCCAGGGCCCCCTGTCCCCCACATCAAACTTGTTCTCTCTCCGGTCTGAGCATCTTTGACACGGCTGCAACCCTCTCTTATGCGGTTCAGCCTTTTATGTGCCCGAAGCTCATGGTCGCAACACTTTTCCCCCACAACAAAGTTGGATTGGACAATGTCTCGGGCCCCTTACTATATGACAGGCTTGCCACTAAGGCAGTCAACCCTTACATGGTCGCGTAGATAAGGTCATTCCTCCAGGGACACTCCTGCTGCCTGGTCTTCCAGAAGGCTCCCCAGGTCTTCTCCCCAGTCTCGGTCGGTATGCTCCAAGGCTCCCCGATCTCCGCCCTTCTGTTCGTCATCTACATATCCTCTATTCACTTCTCGGTTCCTCGGGGCCTCATCCTCTCCTATGTGGACGGCTGCACGGTCACGGTCACCTCTGGCTCATATCGCCGGAATGTCCAACCGTTGCTGGGCATAACCCCAGTGCCTTAAGCGAAAGCTGGCAGGCTAGGCGTGACCTTCTCAATCCAGCAGACAGAGCTTATGCACTGGATGACCCCTGCGCAACAAGTCCCTCCACCCCTCCATCCTGGTCCTGGTGGACAGGAACCTATTTCGTCCCTCCAAATTGATCTGATGGCTTGGATACTGGTTCGAGCCCACGACCACTTTGTGCACCAAGGGCACCACCTCACACTGCTCTAGCAGACTCGCACGGACCCAGGAGGCCTTTGTAATGATTAAAAGACTGTCCGGGCTCAATAAAGGCCTCCCCCCCTTCCTCTGCCATCGTTTGGCTTACTCCCTCATCTCCCCGATACTCTTCTACGAGCAGACCTGGTCTCCCCAAGTCTCACCCTCCTGGACAGGATGTCCGTCTTTGGGAGATCAGTCCCGAGCTGGGTGACGAACTGCTTTTTGTCAACTCCAGTAGGTATCTTGGCATGCAAATTGGCTCTCCCCCCCCTCCCACTTCTAGTCCTCCACTGGCAGAGGCTGGCTGCTGTTCACCTGGTATGCCTCCCCCCCGAAGCCAACCTGGCAACTGCCAGACTCCACCCATCCTTCCCCACCTCCTCCCCCTTCCGGGCACCTGAGGACCACCATCACTTCATTAGGGTCCGGACGTCTGTCGATGCCGTACTCCTCGGGAAGAGCCCACCACCCTGTCCCCCTATACGCAAACACCTCCCGGTGGACGCAATCTCTCACCGAGCTCTTCACTTTGTCGATGTCGCAGGCCCTGTCCCTGTGGCCTCATCTGACCTTCTTCCTCCCAACAGCTCTCCTTTAGAGAGGGAGTCCCATCCTACCAGTGGATCAAGTTACGTCTGAGAAACGCACTCACCAGGGATTGGGCCACCCAGATCCCCCCCCCCCCTTACTGTCCTTACACCGTGTCCCTCTCCCCTCATGCTTCTCTGGGTTTGGCGAGGTTCATTGCGGGCAGGATCCACCAGATACGCCCGGGCAAAAGCTACCTTGCCGCCCACTCCTCCTGGTTCACTGAGGACCCCTCCCCCCTCTGCTCTCATTGCGAGGAGGATGGGGAGGATTTCGCTCATGCCTTCCGATACTGTGAGTACCGCAAGGAACCTCGTGTGCACCACCTCCGTCGGCTCACAAGCGTTGGCGGGAATAGCCCACTATGGACCAACAAGGACTCCCTCCACTCCCTGGCGAGGTACCTCAATGTAACCGCCACTGGCATTCCCACTGGCATGCCACCTGCAGGCAGGGATTCCCCTCCATGGCCCACCCCCAGGGACGCAGGGTGTAACGATCCCTAACCGGTGCCAGTTCTCAGCAACGGGTAGACGATATTCTTCTTGTTCTCTCTCGATGATAGTTCTTAGACACATGTCTACGATAAGGTGGGAGAGACGCATTTGTCTCTGATGCTTATTGCCTATCGTACTCTTACCTCAACTCGACTCGTATAGTAGAGTCCGCGTCTCGTAGGTAGGGATTCGTAAAGAGCGTAATGGTTTTATATTCGTAAAAGCAGAAAGTAATAAGTAAGGAATTAACTTAGAACGAAGCATGAAGACCCTATCTACTGGGTGTTTTTTTTATTCTTTTTTATTCTTTTTTTTTATCATCATGTATTTGTTGTTATTTAGGGTACAAGAACTTGCATGCAGCGCTGGCTATGGTATAAACAATCCACATTCCTCCTTCCGCACGGCCTGACAGTATCTCCAGGACCCTCTGCTATGGGCCTAACCACGCATCTCGCCCCAAAGACAAAGCCATCCCTACCTCGCAAGCGAACTCAGAGAGTAGGAGAAGCCTAACTAAGAAGAAAGCAGGAAAACATAGGAAGGTAACCACCCGGAACATCTCAAAAGCAAAATAAACGAAAAACCAGACCAAAGATCCCACAACAACCATGCCAGGTATACACGCTGGCAGCAGAAACCGTAGGAGTTATTCCGGAATGTGACGCAACCAAGAAAATAGGCCGTTTGTGGTGGGACGGCAAAAGAGGATGGAGCAGTAAGGTCCAAGCCGAGTAAGGGTGTAGCAGTAGGGTGCAAGCCGATCCAACTGACAGAACAGGCCGAAAACCGAATGCTACAGTGTGAACTCAGGGTAACTGTGTTCGTGTCCTCCTAGGCGGTCCCCAGTGGCAGCAGGCAAGCGTTTTACTACCTCTCTCATGTAGTCCCTTGTTCTCCGAGAGATAGCATCACTTAGTGGATGGGATACCACCTCTTAAACTGACCATGGGGAGGAGCAAGGTCGACCTGTGGGCCTGTTGAAGAGTCCTCACGTACCGCAAAATGTATTCCCAGCCGTCTGAAGCATGGGAAGCAAAAAGTCATCCTCCGTATAGAGAGGTCTCGCTAAGTGAGGAGAGGGGCGAGAACAGGCTGCGCGAGACGCATATCAGCACCCAGAGGAAGGAAAGCCCTGACACGTAGGAAAGAGAAAGAGGACAGTAAGGTGAGGGCGGAAATGGCCGTCACTCCTAGGCTAAAGCCATGTTGGGAGGAGAGCGGGGGTGAATGGTTCGTGAACTCCAAGGGTTGAGGGCTGATTTCACGCGCGAGGAAAATAGAGGAGATGGAGGATGGCCTATCTACCCGGTCTTTTTTTTTTTTTTTTTTTTTTTTTTTTTTTTTTTAATGTTGTCTTTGTTATTTACGGTACAAGAACTTGGATGCAGCGCTAGCTATGGCAAAAACAATCCCCATTCCTCCTTCCGACTGGCCCGACNCAAGAACTTGTATGCAGCGCTAGCTATGGCATAAACAATCTCCATTCCTCCTTCCGACTGGCCCGACAGTATCCCCAGGACCATCTGGTATGGGCCTAACCGCACATCTTGCCCCAAAGAAATACCCATCTCTACCTCGCAATGGAACCCAGAGAATAGGAGAAGCCTAACTAAGAAGCAAGCAGGAAAACATAGGCAGGTAAGCGCCTGGAACGTCACATGAAAAAAAAGAAGAAAAACTGCACTGAAGATCCCACAACAACCATGCTAGGTATACACACTGGCAGCAGAAACCGTAGAAGTTATCCCGGAACGCGACGCCACCGAGGAAATGGGCCACCTGTGGGGGGGAGGCAGGAGAGGATGGTGTAGTAGTGTGCAAGCTGGGGGAGGGTGTAGCAGTAGGGTGCAAGCCGATCCAACCGACAGAACAGGTGGGAAACCGAATGCGACTGTGTCAACTCTCGGTAATCGTGTTCGTGTCTAACTAGGCGGTCCCCGGTGGTAGAAGTCAAGCGTTTTACGGGGTCTCTGATGTAGTCCCTTGTTCTCTGAGAGATAGCAGCACTTAGTGGATGGGATAGCACCGCTTAAAGCAACCATGGGGAGGAGCGACATTGATCCATGGGCCTGTTGAACAGTCCTTGCGTACCGGAAACCGTATACACAGCCGTCTGAAGCATGAGAAGTGAAGGGTCGCCGACCGTATGGAGGGGCCTCGCTAAGCGAGGAAGGGGGCGAGAACTGGCAGCGCGAGAGGCGTACCCGCACCCGGAGGAAGGAAAGCTCTGACGTTTTAAGAAAGCAGAAGAGGGCAGTGAGGGGAGGAGGGAAATCGCAGTCACTCCTAGGCCGAATCCATTGTGGGAGGAGAGGGAGGATGGGTGGTTCGTGAACTCCAAGCGTTGAGTGTTGATTTCAAGTGCGAGGAAAATAGAGGATACGGAGGATGCCTATCTACTTGGTCTTTTTCTTTTGTTTCTGCCTTTTTTTTTATCTTCATATATTCTTTGTTTACAGTACAAGAACTTGCATGCAGCGCTGGCTATGGAATAAAGAAAAAGCTTAATCTCAAGAACTAGCAAACACGAAAGAAACACGCGCACCAAACTGTAAAATCCTCCTAACCGTGTCCGATAGCCGCCACGAAATCCCAAGGAACTAAAGCAAAAAATAGAAAATCTCATGACGGAAAAATAAAGCCAAGCGGCTGCCAAAATCAGCCATCTGGTGGAAGCAAGCGGAAGGCGAAGGCCCCTGTTCAGGGCGCAAAACCGTAAATTGGGAGAGCTACATCAGCGGAAGTGGGAGCAAGCGTGGGGTCCCAGCACGCAGGCGGCAGGCCAGGAGGAAAGCCTGTGGCGGTCACATTTAGGTACCTCACCAGGGAGTGGAGGGCATCTTCGTTGGTCCATAGGGGGCTGTCTCCGCTGACGTCTGTGAGCCCCTGGAGGTGTCGCTCATGAGGCTCCTGGCGAGACTCACAGTACAGGACAGCAGGAGCGAAATCCTGCTCGTCCTCCCCACAGTAAGGGCAGAGGGGGGAGGGGTCGTCAGTGAACCAGGAGGGGTGGGCAGCGAGGTAGCTCTTGCCCGAGCGCATCTACTGAATCCTACCCGCTATGAACATTCCAAGGCCCATGAAAGGGTAGGGTCTGAGGGACGCGGCATAGGGGTAGTAAGGCGGGGGGAGAAATGGAGTAGACGAGTCCGGAAGGAGAGCGTTTCTCAGCCGAAGCGTGACTGACTGGTAAGACGGGGTACCCACCGCCACAGGGAGCTGGTCGGGAGGAAGGACGCTGGGGGAGGCCACTGGCAATGGGCCCAAGGGGTCGATGAACCCGATGGTCCTGTGGGCAATGGCGTCCTGTGGAAGATGTTTCCATATGGGGGGACAGGGCTGTGAGGTTTTCCAGAGGAGTGGGGCATAGACGGATGTCTACCCCCTAGTGTATCGGCGGTGGTCCTCCGAAGCCCGGAAGGGGGAGGAGGTAGGGAAGGACAGGTGAAGCCTGGCCGTGGCGGGGTTGGTTTCAGGGGGGAGGCAGACCAGCCAAATAGCCGCAAGCCTTTGACGGTGGAGAACCAGGAGCGGGAGAGGGGGCAGGGCCGACTCACATGCCAGGATGCCAACCGGGGTGGACGAGAAGCAGTACGTCACCCACCTTTGGACGGCTCTCCAAAAGACGGACATCCTGTCCAGGAGGGTGAGGCTTGGTGAGAAGAGGTCCGCCCCGTAAAGGAGGATGGGGGAGATAAGGGAGGACGCCGGCCGGTGGCAGAGAGAGGGGGAGAGGCCCTTGCAGGGCCTAGAAAGTCCTTTGATTGTCGCAAAGGCTCCTTGGGCCAAGCCGAGCCTCCTTGTGAAGTGAGAGATAGTGCCTTTGTCGCAGGAAGTGGATGAGGGCTTGAACCAGTATCCAAGCCAACGGATGAATTTGGGGGGACAGAAGAGGAGCCCATCTATCATGACAGGGATCGCGGGCGGGTGGACCTTTTGCCCCTGGGTAACCCAGTGCATGAGTTCTGTCTTTGGGATCGAGTAGGCCACTCCCAGCCTCCTAGCTTTTGCCTGGAGTGCCTTGGTGATGCCCGGGAGCCTCAGGGCATTTCTGCGATAAGAACCAGAGGCGACGGTGACAGCGAAGTCGTCCACGTAGGAAAGGATTACGCTACGATGGACCGGGAAATGCAAGGAGGAAATGTAGATCACAAACAGGAGGTGGGAGATCGGGGACCCTTGAGGGGTGCGGACAGAGACCGCTGAAAAAACTTGAGGGGCCCGCTGGAAATCCAGGTGGCAGGAGCGGCCGCGGAGGAAGGACCTGATCTATGAGACCATGTACGGGTTAACTGCCTTAGTGGCAAGCCTGTCGCATAGAATGGGGGCCGAGACATTGTCGAATCTGCCTTTGATGTCGAGGAAAAGCGTCGAGACCTTGCGCTGGGGACCCATGAAGAGCTGAACCTCGTGAGAGAGGGTTACCGCTGCATCAAAGGTACTCCGACCGGGAAGGGAAACAGTTTGGTGGGGGGACAAGAGGCCCAGGACACGGGCGAGAGCAGAGAGGCGGGAGGCCATAACCCTTTCTAGGATCTTGGAAATGGTCATGAGGAGGACGATGATGCGGAAAGATGCTGGCGTGTCGTAGGAGGGCTTCCCTGGCTTGTCGTGGACTATCGCGTTCGCCCTCTTCAGGGAGGGGGGATGGTGGCCATACTGGACGAGGGGGCCGAGGATGGAGGGTCGGACGCTTTGGTTCCACGTGTGGACCTTCTTCCAGATAGAGTATGGGATCCTGTCAGGGCCAGGAGCGGAGGACGAGGTGGAGCTCCGGAGAGCAACTGTAATCTCCTCCACCGACAGCGCCGGACCATCTTTGAATTCGCGCAACATCGCTGGGGGGCCCGAGGACTGTTTCTCCGGCAAGAAGTGTGAGAGAAGGGCTGTGTTTATGTCCCCTGGGCTTTCCACCCCAGGTAGCTGTGGGAACCTGTCTAGGAGCCTTCCAAAGGCATAGCGTTTCGCCGTCCAGAGTGTCTGGGGAGTGGCTGTCTTTAGGAAGTTGTTCCAACAGCCGGTTTTGGCCCTCTTTATGGCCTTGAAGGATAGCAGGCGGGCCTCTCTGCACCGTTGTTTTGATGAGGGGAGCGGATCTCGTTGCGCCGACCGAACGGTCGCGTGGACGGCAGCCCTTGGAGCCGTATGGTCAGGGGTCCACCAGGGCTTAGATCTGGGGGAGTGTCTCTTTTCCGGGGTGTGTAGCCTGAGGACAGTCCTAAGTCTTCCAAGGACAGTGTCAAACTAGGTCGAGAGGGTATGGGGGGGAGGGAGGGAGGGAGGGCGGCCGAATCTCATGGCTTTAATCGTATCCTCGAGGGAAAGCCAGTCGGTCTTATTCCACGCAGGGGCAGGGGGGGGAGGGCGGGCCAACGGCTGTGAAAGCACAATGAGGATGGGAACATGGTCGGAGCCTGTCAGGGGCAATGGGGTCTCCCACAATTGAAAGTTAGGGGACAGGGAGGAGTTGGCGAATGCAAGGTCTATGACCGAGCGGCGAAGGTTGGGATCAAAGGGGAAATAGGTGAGTATGCCAGGGTGTTTAGGAGGCAGAAACCTTCTTCCGCAGCCTTTTCAAAGTAAGGGGCCGAGGCGCCCAGGTGCGAGATTGAGAAAAGGCGGCCCGGGTCAGCTGAGGTGTGGTGTATGTTGAAGTCTCGGACAACTCACGTCGGTGTAGAGGTGTGGGGGAAGGCCACCTCTGGAGTGATGGTTCGGCGAAAGGGGGAACCATCCCACGTGCTATAGAGGTTCAAAACCCGGAACTTGGTAACGAAAGAATCAAAAAAGCCAACGGAAGAGTAAAAATCAACAGCCATCCAGTCCCTAGCGTCCGTAAAGATTGGGAGGACTGAAAACTGCTGAGTGGTAGAGAGATGGAGATAGCAGGCCACTCTGGGCTTGCCACCAGTGGGACAAGGGGGGAGAAAAGGTTTGAATCCTTGGAACGACGGAGGTCTGTGCCTGTGCAGTGGGGGGTCTTGGAGGGCAACAAGGATAGGGGGGTGATCCAGTAGGGAAAACGAATTGAAGAGGGAGAGAAACACATCCCAGCTTCCTAAGCAGTTGTGTTGTAGAACGCATATCGGGTTACGGGAGTCCACTGCCGGCGCGGAACTTGCTGGAGAGGTGTGACCCGCCATTACACGCCTTCCGGCGTCTCAGGCTGCGGGAGAGGAGTGGGAGATTCCTGCCATGCAGGATTAAGCAGGGCACCTCCTTGGGGATTTGGGGCAGGAATGGGGGGACGTGTTGGGGGGGCATCACTACGCCTACGGCAGGGTGTTTCAAGACCAAAGAGGGGCAGGAGGGATCATGAACCAGTTGAAGGACCCTCGCCGGAGTCGTTCGTCCTGTCCATAGCTTCCTCATTCCGCGGAACAGGGGACTCCCCACAGGCAGGAGGGGGGGAACGTCTCGATGGGCACTCTCTAGTGAACGCCGGGTGTTGACCTCTGCAGATCGCACACATCGAGGGGGAGGTTGGACAGCAGTCAACCACAGCTCAGAGGTTACCGCCCTAAGGGTATGTGGGGTTCTGGCACCTGTGTGCCTGTTTTCGATGGGATAGGGCGCAGACCGGGTAGACAGGGTAGTCAACCTTGCATCTAGCTGAGTGGTGGCCATATTCCCAGCAGTTGCGGCACTGAGTGAGGCTGTTAGCCGTGTATGCTCTCTCGATCTTGCATCCAGAGGAGAAAAGGTAAGCGTTGCCCAGCCTAGAGCCCTCATTTTCAGGGGCAACTGTCACAACAACGGAGGTCGCTTTCTTGAGGACCCTCGAGGCCTTGTCGGGGTTTAGGTAATGGGCGGAGAGGATTTGAACGAGCTTAACATTCAGGATGGTGTTACTCAGGGACTGTAGGAGGTTGTCGTTGTCCTCGTGAAGATAGGAGATGGGGAGGGAGTGTATCGCCAGCTGGACCTCGTTAGGGGCGGGGCAGAAAGGGAGCCATGGAGTGTCCATGGTTGGGATGGACGGGTTAAGCTTGGTAGAGAGAGCATCGTAGTAGGGGGCATAGGCAGTGGAGGAACGAATGGGGAGAGGGCAAGAAGAATCACCACCCCTCTGTCATTAACCCTGGCGGAGAAGGATAGGGGTAGAGTGCAGCATGCCTCACGTAGGACTGAGGTGGCAATGTCGCGGAAGGAGGCAGCTATCCGGTCGGACTGGGAGTGTGAGAAGGGGGAAGACCTAGGGGCGAAGAAACGTCTCACAGCAGCTGAGAGGCTCCTGGGCCCTTCTGAGGGGGCCAGAGGTGGCGAGCCAGTCACAACCTGGGCAGCCATGGGGGCATTCTTCGCTTTGCCAGGTTTTCACTTCTTTTTTCCCGCAGCTGTAGCGGTCTGGGTGTAGGAGGGGGCGCCAGGTAGGGCCGAAGCCTGAGGGACAGGGAGGAACTCCGAGAGGGGGGAGTACTTTCCCTCCCTTTATGTTTGGGCCTCCCAGGAGCGAGAGAATTTCGCCATGTACGCGGCCGGGTCGCCGTACCATTTCTGGTCCTTTGCGCTGTAATAGGAGATGTCCATGTTGCCCCCACCCTCATAGAGGGGGGTAAGCTCACCGGCAAGAGTTGCGGTAGGGGGGGACATGGTGGGCTCTTTACCCTTTCGGGAAGAAGCTGCCTGAGCCGTGTGGGTGCCAGGTGCTGCGGGCGTTGGGTGTGGGGGTGGGGGTTGTTGGTGGCGTGCATGTTAGGGAAGTGGGGTGGTCAGACGGGATGCGAGGTCCCTTACCGACAGTTGGAGGGTGGAGAGCAACGCTGCCGTTACGTCATTTTGGCTGGGGGGTGGAGGAGGGCGGTGGGGCTTCTCTCTATGGGAGCAGAGGTCGTCAACCTGCCCTGCAAGGCGGGCGACCTCGAGGGCCAGTTCATACATTTAAGTGTAGATCGACCTGGATGCTAGGAGCGAGGTGCAGAGGAGGGGAAGTATGACTGCCTCCCCCGGTGAGAGGTCATCAAGCTCCGTTGAGCTTATGGGTGGGAAAAGCTGGTTGGAGATTCCAGCGTCCATCGAGGACCTTTTGAGGAGCTCCAAGAGGAGGGGGACATGGGGGCAAATTCCTGACACAAAGGAGTGCTCAGAGGGGGGAAGGGGAACTGTAGAAGCCATGCCTGACGTGACAGGGAGGCCACTACCTGGTTCTCAGGGTAGCGAGATCGTGAGGGCACACCGGACGCTGATGGTGTTGATGGCTAGGTGAAAATGTAGGGGGGGAAAAATAGCAGAAGCGCAGCGCGCCTATTTACTCGGCCTTTTTTATTTTTATTTTTTATTTTTTTATTTTTTATCCTCCAGTTTATTCCGTATTAAAGGTACACTGTCCATATGCAGGTCAAAAACGCTATGGCAGACACGAAACCTCCACCCCTACTCCAGCCCGAAACAGCCTGAAGAAAAACCGTCAACGAACGCAAGCAGAAGGCTCACTGGCAGACAGGGCCGAAACCCCGGGAACATGAAACCACCCGCCCAAGCCCCCAGCAGTCGAAAAAACTCCCTCGCCACGCAACTTGTAGTATACACAAACGGTAAAGATTGTAAAAGAAAAGCTACCCAAGCCCATCAGAATAAAAGAAACCCCATTTCCCAACAGTGGCCGAAACCCCGCAGCCAGAGCCACCCTAAACGATCTTAACCTGGCCGATCAGTGCCACCTATGACAATAAAAACGTCTACGGCTAAGGGCAAGCCCAACAAAGTGAGAGGGAAACCCAAAAGAGACAACTCAAGCCCAGGAAAGAAGAACCCGCGGCAAGGCGTGGGGACTATTGCCATCCAGACCGCGGAAGCCCGGTGCAAACATCGGGAGGACATCGAGGTAAGGCGGAGTAGCAGTAGGGTGCAAGCCGAGCGAGGGTGGTCCAGTAGGGTGCAAGCCAATCCAACCATCAGGGCAGGGCGGAAACCGAACGCGACCGTGTCAACTCTCGGTAATCGTTTTCGTGTCTAACAAGGAGGTCCCCAGGGGTGGAAAGCAACCGTTTTGCCGCGTCTCTCATGTAGTCCCTTGTTCTACGAGAGATAGCGTCACTTAGTGGATTGGATACCACCACTTAAGCCAACCGTGGGGAGGAGCGAGATCGACCCGTGAGCCTGTTGGAGAGTTCCCGCGTACCGCAAACAGTGTTCCCAGCCATCTGAAGCATGGGGAGCGAATGGCCGCCGAGCGTGTGGAGGGGACTCGCTAAGCGAGGAAGGAGGTGCGGACGGGCAGCGCGAAAGGCATACCGGAGCCCAGAGGGAGGAAAGCCTCGACGCGTAAGAACGCAGAGGAGGACAGTGGGGGGGATGTGGATGGCCGTCACTCCTAGGCCGGAGCCATCTTGGGAGGAGAGGGGGGGGGTGGGTTGTTCATGAGATTCCAAGCGTTGAGGGTTGATTTCAAGTGCGAGGAAAATAGAGGAGACGGAGGATGGCCTATCTACTCAGCCCTAATGGCCTCCTTATATAGTTGCCCTTCATGCCCTTATGACTCACTCCCCAAGTCACATGCTACATATGACTCACAACTGCGAGTTATACCAAAACATCATAAACTAGTCATATGACCAAAGTGGTCATATGCACAAAGCCCATGACCTCTCAATGAGGTCATGTGCGAAATATAACACATCATCATAACCATATCATATGACCAAAGTGGTCATATGTGCGAAACCCATGACCTCTCATGAGGTCATGTGCAAAACATAACATACCTATGACTCATAACTATGAGTCATGTGCAACCCTCTTCTGCCCTAAGCCACCTTTGTGATATTAGCTCCTCTCTCCCTAAGCTCAGGTCCCTTCGAGCTTAGAATGTCTCATTGCGGAGGCGATCCACTACCATCTGACAGTGTTTAGAGTGGTCGTTCACCTCCCGGCCGAGTCTTCTCACTTCGTCAATGATGGCTCTTCGCGTGTGCTATTCCTTTCGCAGCACTTCCTCTGATTGCGCTATCTTGTCATGGTAGGAGGCCTGGACTGTGGCCGTCCCGCTTCTTGCTCCATCGATCGTTTGCTGGTATCTCCTCTCTTGGTTCTCCAGGCGCCTGATCTTTTCCTGTTACAGTTTTGTTTCCTCCTTGCGCTGCTTGTTTTCTCCCCATAATCATTTGCTTGTTCCGCCTAGTTCCTCCTTGGAAACAAAGGTTTTTGCATCCCCCTCCTCCCTAGGTTCCGCCAGCGGAATCTTTGGGGTTGCCTGTTTGTCTTCCCATTATTGTCTGTGGTGATAGGAGCAGTGCCTGCGGATGCAGATCTGGCAGGAGATTTTGTGGTGTGATGAGCTGGTTGGCGGAGGTTGTGGTTGTGTTGCCCACTAGGTTTGGATCGGTGTAGTTGCTGGTGGCCTGCGTGTTGCCCCCTTCTTGCTCGCGCAGAAGTTGCTTCTTTGTTTTCTGTCTTTGTGCACAGTGCACCCATCGTCCATGCATGCCATCCACTGCTAGACGGCATGGCTTTGTTCGTTGACATTGACTACTTTGGCCCATTTGGCCTCACTAGTCTTCTCCTCATCCTCCTTCTTGATTCTGGTTTCTTCTCTGGCTGTGGCCTACTTGGCCATGTCGGGTGGAAGACGCGTGGGGCTACCCATGAGCTCGCAGTCGTCTTGAGCGTCCTCGATGCTCGGTTGACGGCTTCTGCAGGTAGTATTGGTGGAAGAGGATGAAGGCATATTGAGCGTTTGCAAAGTTGGTAGCTCGGTACCACTCTTGATGGTGTTCAGCGAAATAACTGATCTACTTGGCATGGTATTGAAGGTTACCATAGCGCAACACGTAGTCGATTATTTCGTGCAGTTTGTATTCGAGTTCTCCGTCTAGTTCGATAGCCGCAGGAGGCGTAATCGCTTGTGAGGGAAACTTGTTGTTCTGATAGAGTTCCAATAGCGAGATGTGGAATTTGTTGTGTATCTTCATGAACAGGGGAAGGTCAAATTTATAAGCTCTATTCCCCATGCTTTCTAATATCACAAATGGTCCCATTTTCGGGTAATCCAATTTCTGGGATGGTCGTGTAGTTCGCATATTTCTTGGTAGTAACCATACCTTGTCTCCTGGTTGTAGGTGTGGTGCGTGTTTTCCATGTAAATTGTGGTTTTCTTTTTGTCGTAATTGTGCTGCCTTCATTTCTGCTCTTAGGGTATCATGTAATTGACTCATATCTTCTTTTTACATTATCAGCACTTTGGTCGTATGACCTATAGTCTGATATTCTGGGTCGAGACCGTAGTTTGCATAAAAGGGTGTTGGCTTCATAGTTTCCTGCTTCCCATTGTTGTATTCAAATTCCGCTATCAGCTGTAACTCATCCCAGTTGTCCAGCTGATAGTTGATATAGGCTCATAGGTATTGCTCCAATATGCGGTTTTGTCCGTTCGGTCTGTCTATCTGTCTGTAGGTGGAAGGCTCAAGAAAGTTTCCCTTTGATTCCAAGTTCTTCCGTTATCTGCTTCCATATTCCTGATGTGAATATGGATCCTAGATCGGTGATGATGTCTTTTGGTAGTCCATGTAATCAAAAGATTTCTTTATTAAATGTTGTTGCAAACTGCCATGCTGTCATATCCATGCGTGCCAGTATAAAAGGGCTCATTTTGGTCAGGCGATCCACCACGATCAATATTCAGTCATATCCATTGGCCTTAAGCAAATCCGTTATGAAATCCATAGATACGGAAGCCCTTAGTTTTTCTGGTGCTTTGTTGTGTTTTAACAGCACATATGGTGCATGTCACACCACTTTCATTCTCTGGCATATATTGCAGTTTTTGATGTATCGTTTGACTGACTCCCTCAGTCCTGAGCAGTAATATTTCCACATGATCAGCTCCATTGTCTTAGCAGTTCCTACATGTCCTGCCGGTTTGTTGTCGCGTTGTTTCTGGATAAGGTTCGTTCTTATATTTTCGTCTTCTGGTATCCATATCTTTCCGTCGTACTAAAGGTAGTAGTCTTTCCATTCGCACAGGCCTATGGCCCACTAGTTTTTTTCTTTGTCTTTCCTTTCCAGGCTCTTCCTTATTTCTCGGAACTCCTTTTCCTCCTGAATTGCTTTTCACAGTTCTTCGTCCTCATCGTCCTGGATTTCTGTTAATTCCAGAGCTGCGAAATATTCTTTTGGAAGTCATCTTCTGCTCTTCTGTTTGATTCTTTCAATTTCTTGGTCTTGTGGTTTGTCGCTTCCGATCCTAGTTAAGGTACCTGGTTTTCCTCCTTCTTTCCCGGGTCGATACTCGATCGTGAAGTTGTATTTGCTCAAACTTTCCATCCATCGCATTTGTCCGTCATTGAGCTCTTTTGTCGTCATGAAGGGAATCAGGTTTTTATGAGCGGTTAGAATTCTGACCTGATGGTCATTGTTCTATATGTATCATCTCTATTCCTTGAGTGCTTGAACCATTGCTAATAGTTCTTTATTGGCAACATCGTAGTTGCATTTTGCCGGTGTCATTGTTTTCGCTCGATAGCACTCAGGGTGCTGTTTTCTGTCTTCGCATTTCTGAAATAGGATGCCAGAACAGACATATTTGGATGCGTCGGTTTCAATAGTCATTTCCCTCTGAGGGTCCAAGTGCTCCAGTATTGGTGCCATCGTCAGTTTGGTCCGAATATCATTATAAGCCTTTTGCTCCATTTCTTCCCAACCCTATTTAATATCATTCTTGGTTAGGTTATATAGAGGTTTTGCCATTTGGCCGAACCCCTCAATAAACCTTCGATAAAAGTTGCAGAATCCCATGAAGCATAGGATATCTGTTTTGTTGTTTAGCTTGGCCAAGTCCAATATGGCTGCTGTTTTGACTGGATCCATTTAAACTCCGTTTCCGTTGATTATGAATCCCCAGTACTCTGTTTCCGCCTCATGGAATTTGTATTTGGATGGTTTGATCTTCATCATTGACTTCTGAATCTCATTCATGATGCTGCTGATATCCTTTTGGTGTGGTTCCTTGTCTTCCGAATATATGAGTATATCATCCAGGTAGACTATTCGACCTATATCACGGAACTTGTTGAGTACCTAGTTAATCTATCGTTGGAATGATGCTGGTGCGTTGGTCAGGCCATATGGCATGACCAAATATTCATACATTCTGTATCTTGTTGCAAAAGTCGTTTTCCCTTTGTCTTCTTCCTTTATCCACAGGTTGTGATAGGAGTCCTTGATGTCCAGTATGGTAAAGTATTTCGCCGTCCTTAGTCGGTCCAGTGCTTCGCCGATTAGTGGTAAAGGGTGTCAGTGCTTCTTTGTTACTGAGTTCAGGGCTTGGTAATCCGCGCATAGTCTCATTTTTCCACCTTTCTTTTCAAGCGCGCGATTGGCGATCCTGCTGATACGAACGAGTGTCGTATCCATCCTTTCTTTATATTCTGTTGAATATATCTTCGCAATTCCCCTAACTCCTTTTCCACAACTGGGTAAAGGCGTCGCTAAGGAATCTTCTTCTTTGCTTTAGCTTTCATGTCTTTTTGGAGATGGATCTCATGGTCCACCCGTGATCTTCTTGGCACTGGTGAAACGGCCGCTTTTTCCTGGAATAGGTCCGTAAATCAGTGGTATTCAGGTGGTATTATATCTTAGTACTCCTTGTCTTGTCGTTGTTGCTTTTGTCTTATCGCTAGTTCGGTGCTGATATTGATCCATGCCAATTCCGGCTTCTCGTCTCACAGATTGGATTTGAGGATCCCCGTAAGCTCTCCCCTCTTATAATATCTGCCAAATATGCGGGCCGATATTTCTTGAATCTGTACCCATTCCTCTTTCTTAGTCTTTGAGCTAGCCATGCTACCAAGGCCCTTCATTCCTCTTTTGGTGTCCTGCAGTTCTCGCACTTCATACACCTCTTCTGTATTGATCTTCGTGATGATCAACTGTGCGATCGGGTCTTCTTGTCGGATCTCTTGGTCGATATCGCCCAGGTTGGTCAAAACCACCTGGATCTCGCTGGTATAGTCAGCATTGATGACTGATGCATTGGTAATGAGGTATTTATTGACTGCCTGTCCGCTGCATAGTGCTATCTGCCCACAGGTACTGGGAGGTAGTCTTATCGCCATTCCAGTTGATATCATTTCTTGACCCCATGCTTGGATTGTCTTTTCTTGGTCGGCGTAGAGGTCATGCCCTGCTGCTTGTCTGGAGCCCTTGGTTGGTCCCAGCACCTTCTCTTGCAACTTCTTGAACCTGATTCTCTGATCAGGTTCCTCTCTGAGTTGGTCGAATTGTACCTTCAGGTTCACCTCTTGTGGTTCTCTTTCTCGTGTCAAATACACCACTGGCGAACTGTTGAGACATCCTGTTGTACATCGTTCGATAGCGAATGTGATCTTGTTGTTGTCCCAGTCGATCGCGGGGTTATGTTGCCTTTACCATGGCATCCATATGACAAGCTCATGGTTCTTCAGGTTCATTACCCGGAAGGTTCCCTCTTCTCTATGGCTGCCTAAGGCCATAGGTACTTGCACTGTATGGGTTATATGTCCCATAGTACTGGGTTTTCCATCCGCTAGATAAACCTGTCTCTTCTGCCGGGTGGGTATCAGGGGTTTGTTTTATTTGTCACAGATTCTCTTGTCCCCGAAATCCTCTATTGCCCATCAATCCAGTATCCCGTGTATCACAGTGCCTTTCTTTTTCATGTTGTACAGTGTTGTTTTGATAATAATATCATCTCCTTCTTCTTCCTGCAGTGCCATGTAGTAGTTTGCCATAGTGATCTTTTTCATTCGGTTCGTGTCCGTCCTCCCTCTTCCGATAGTTTTCCTCCCCTTCTTGTCAACCAGACCAACTCTTACTGAGGCCCATCTTCTTTTTCCGCTTGGTCCACCTCCGTGGTCATCTCTCTCCAGTTGGTTCTCTTTTGTTGTCGGATCCAATTATTGCCTTAGGCGGGTGTCATCATTTTCTGCCCCTTGTCTGGTCTGTTTCTGCATTCCTAGATTCGCTGTCCATTCCCGCTGCATCTTAAGCAGAGATTCTGATCTCTTCCCCTCTTGTATTCATTGGACAAGTTGTTCATTTCCACCTTGTAGTTGATGGTGGGTTTAAAACTTCCTTTGTAGGGCTGCAATGCCGGTCTGAACATTGCATCCATATTCCTTAGGGTGGAAGTCTCTTTTGTATTTCCGTGCATTTCCTTTTTCTGGTTTTTCTGGATTGCTAGTTGTATTTCCTTATTGATGGCACATGTGGCAAATTCCTCGCCTAGATTGGTCACGAAGTAGAAATGTTCGAATTCCGTCCGTAGTCTTTCCGACATACCCGCGTACAGGTATTATGATGCTGTTGCGTCATCCAGTAGTGCTTCGGTTTGGTGGAGTCTAAACCCGTTCCAATATTCTGCTACAGAGCGGGACTTTTGCTCCATGTTCATCATGTGGATCCTAGCCGCGCCCCTTGGGTCCACCTCTTCAAACTGCGGTTTGATTGCTTCTTTAAACTCTTCCCAGCTCCACCATCCTGTTGGTTTGTTTCCTTCCGTGTATGGCGTGAGCCATTTGCTTGCGTCTCCCCATAGGAGACCAGAAATGTAAGAGATCTTTTCTGAGTTGTGTCCTTCTTGCCACCCCGTGGCGTGAAAGTAAACCCTCAATTTGGCCATCCAGTTCCGGAGCTGTTGTCTGCTCTCTGCATATGTCTCTGGTTGTTTGACCTTGGATCAGTGTTGTCTCATCGTTCGGAGTATTTCTTCCATTTTTTCACGGCTGAGTTCTGGAGTTAGCCCTGGCTCCGCACCTACTCCTTCTCTGCTGGCTGGTCCCAGTGCCTCCAATCTTTTGTTTTCTTCTTCTTCGTAGCTAAATTCCGTGTAAACTGATTGTTCTTCGGGTGTTGTCGGACTTGGTGTTCGTCCAAGTTGCGATACAGCTCCTTGTAATTCGTTTGCCACATTGGATAGCTCGGGTGAATGATCTTTGCAGGTGTAGTCCGCCTTGATATTGTCTAAGAGACACTATAAGAGATGCTTCATAATGTTACGATCTCTAACCGGTGTCAGTTCACAGCAATGGGGAGATGGTACGTTTCGTATTCTCCCTTGACGATAGTTCTGAGGCCTATGCATACGATAAGGTAGGAGAGACTCTCGTGTCTCTGATTCTTATCGCCTATCGTACTCTTTCTTCAACTCTACTCTCATAGTAGAGTCCTTCTCTCTTACGTGGCTATTCATAAAGCATATAAAGGTTTTATATTCATAAAAGCGTAAAGTAATAAGTAAGGAAATAACTTAGAACAAAGCATGAAGAGCCTATCTACTGGGCTCTAATAGCCTCCGTTTATAGTTGCCCGGCATGCCCTTGTGACTCACTCCTCGAGTCACATGCCACATATGACTCACAACGGTGAGTTATACCAAAACATCCTAAACTAGTCATATGACCAAAGTGGTCACATGCACAAAACCCATGACCTCTAAATCAGGTCATGTACGAAACATAACATATCATCATAACCATATCATATGACCAAAGTGGTCATATGTGCGAAACCTATGACCTCTAATGAGGTTATGTGCAAAACATAACATACCTATTACTCTTAACTATGAGTCATGTGAAAACCTCTTTCTCGCTAAGCCACCTTCGTGAGATACAGGGACAAAGTTAAGTGCAGGTGCTAGAGTAGCATGACCACTGAGCGATCCGAGACAATCTCACACAATAGCCCTACCAGAAATACCATTACCACCGAACTCATACCTTATAATACTCCTTCTTTTTTTATTGTGAGAAATAATGACTCCTGTTCTTCATACTCATCACAAAAAAGCTATCCTTTCCCAGCATCTCAGTCAATGGACAAGAGTGAGTGTGTATGGTTTGTATAAAAGAGGCATGCCCTTGACAGACATTTCCCACAAACTCAACATCCCTCTTAGTACTATTAGTGACACAGTAGTAAGTGGAGAAATCAAGAGGGAGAGGAGAAAGAGAGCAGAGGAGGACATTATAAGACTTCTAAGACTTAGAATAAAGGTATAGTTGAGGAAGTCCTCAAAAATCGCCATCTCAGCTATAAAGACATTGCCAAGAAAATTGCATCAAATATCTCTGAAAAGACTGTAAAGTGCGGACTGTGAAAAAGAATCTTAAAAAATATATAGTACAAGAAAGCATACATTTTGATGAAGCTATTGCTGAGAAGAGATTGAAATGGGCTTTTGCTCATAGGTATTAGACAGAGAATATGTAGAGAAGAAAGGCAATGTGAAGAGATGAGGTGACCATTGAAAAAGGAGAGAGGAGATGGACAAAGTGGATATTTAGATATCCTAAAGAGAAGTGGAATAAGGACTGTGTTAAGGAAACTCCGATGAGGGGAGAGAGATAGGTTTGCCAAAAAATGACTGGTTTTTTATGGCCAAAAGTAGGGTTGTTTTCTTCCTGTTTTTCCTGATCCTTCTTCTGCTAGTGGTAGGGTTACTGGAAAGTCAATTATTGAGACTTATGCTCATTATAACTTTGTAGGTATATAGGGGAATATTAAGAAAGAGTCTGGACAGGTGGATGTCTTTTTAAGCATTAAAAATGCTAAAAGTCACTTGCCCTTCATGAAGTCGCTCAGACAGCATAGAATTACACCACTGGAAATTTCTCCCTATTTACCAGATCTTAATCCAATTGAGAATATCTAGTCTCCGATTAAGGATAAGCTTTCTAAGCACTATCCTGATCGCCATCTCATGAAGAGTCCTGAAGATATGGTTAAAAAGACAATTAAAGAGGCAATCACTCATTCTTGGGAACTTCTTGATTCAAAGGTTTTTGATACTCTAGAAGGATCTATGGTGAATAAGGGAGAAGTAATTATTAAGGCTCATAGATGGTATACTAAGTACTGATTTGTTTTTTTTTTGTTATTTTTTTTAATCATATATGGCTTGTTAGGTACAAGAACATGCATGCAGTGTAAGCTATGGCAAAAAGAAAACCTTAATTCCAAACAAACAAACAAAAGAAATCATCAGCTCAAATCTCCAAAATCATAAATCCGTTACGCACACCACAAACGGTGACCACTCCAGCAAGTAAAGAAATTAACAAATTCTCATCGCACAGTTGCCATGAAAATTCATCAGCGACATATAGAACTCAAAGCAGAGCAGCAGAGCGAGTTAGTTCCTCTGAGTGGAGTGAGAGCGGCATAGTTGGCGGCATAGGTGGAGGAAATCCGGTACCGCTGCTACGGATGTAGTTGGCGAGGCCAATGATCGCAGGAAGTGAGGACCAAACAGGTGAGCTTTGGCCGATGTCGGAAACTCCCGGGAGGTGGAGTGCTCTCTTATCAGCCTTAGCTGAGCAACGAAGTATTGCGTGGGTGAACGTCTCATCGTCCTCCTCACAAAAGGGGCATGTGGGGGAGGCCTGAGGTTCGTCCCAGGAGTGGTGCATGGCCAGGTAGCATTTCCCGGCCCTTCCTTGGTGTATGCGTCCCACTGTGAAGGGGTCCAGTCCCATGAAGGCATGCGGCCTCAGCGTGGCCTTGTATGGGTAATAGCGGGGGGGTGGGGCCTGATGCGTCCAGTCTGCTAGAAGTCTATTCCGCAGTGAGGCCTCTAGAGATTTGTGGTTTATCGGGGCGAGAGGTAATAGAGCCAGTCCCAGTTCTAGGGCCAGATAGGTGGGTGGGAATGTTACGGGTTGTCCCATGGTAGGCAGCAGTAGGTGCGACAATGAGTCAAGGGATAAGAGTCTCCTCATAGGTTGTTCAGCTTTATACTGGTGCCAGCCCAGAGGGATGTAGGTCTGGATTCTCCCCCTGAGCAGCTTCCTATGTGCGGATCTGTCTGGGAGGGAGATGTAGGAGGGGAAGTCCAGGGGGAGCCTGGCTGACGCTGGGTTGTAGGCAGGAGAGGAGCAGGCCAAACGGAGCGCCGACATCCTTCTGCAGTGGGGGATCAATAGATCCAAAGGATGGAGGCAGGCCTCAATGGCCAGGATGGTTATGGGGGTCGAGCTGAAGCACTTTGTAACCCACCTCATGACTTTGTTCCAGAGGACCGACATCTTGTCCAGCATGGCGAGTGTCGGTACCAGGAGGTCAGCTCTATACGTGAGGACAGAAAGGACGAGGCCCATAGCGAGTTCTCGGCACATGTGGGGGGGCATTCCAATCCTGGGGGGTGCAAGTCTTCTGATAGTAGAAAAGGCCCACGAGGCTATTGTCAGGCATTTGGTAAAGTGGGTGGTGGTTTCTAAGGTGGGGGTGAACCAATACCCCAGCCACCTTAGAGAAGAAGAGGACAGAAAAATAGAGCGATTGAGGGCTATAGGTTGGTTGGAGACCGGGGATCTATCCTTAGGCAGCCTCCAGTGTATCAGTTCCATCTTGGGGATTGAAAAGGAAACTCCAATCCTCGCTGCCCGGCTTTGAAGCAAAGAAAAAACATATTGAAGATTCCTGATATTCCGCCTGTAACAAGTAATAGAAACCATAATGGAAAAATCATCAACATACGAAAATATTACCCATCAGGGTATGGAAACATGCAATGCGGAAACATAAATCACAAATAGTAAAGGAGAGACAGGTGACCCCTGAGGTGTCCCCACTTGAACGGAAGAAAAGACTCCAGGGGCCCCCTGAAACAACAAGTGGCATGAGCGATCTGTAAGAAAAGAACGAACCCAGGCTACCAGGTACTTGGGGGTACCTTTGGACCTAAGCTTGGCTGTAAGAAGGCTAGAGGAAACATTACTGAATCCTCCATTTATGTCCAAAAATAGGGAGGAGGCCTTGGAGGAGGGATTTTGCCTTGCCTTGACCTCTTGAGTAAGGGCAGCCATGGCATCGAAGGTTGAGAGGCTGGCGAGTGAGCCACACTGATTAGGGTTGAGGCGCCCCACTTCCTGGGCTATGAGAGAAAGATGGGTTGCCACTATCCTTTCCAGTATTTTCGAAAAGGTTTTCGAGTAGGACAATAATTAGAAAAGAAGCATGTGTAGAGTAGTCTGATTTTCCTCGTTTGGGAAGGACCACGCCATTGGCCATTTTGAGCCTTTTCGGGTGATGTCCTTATGCCAGAAGTGGAGCAATAAGTAATGTGAGTATGGTTGGGTTGATGGTGTGGACTTTCCTCCAGACGCCTTACAGGATTTGGTCTGGGCCCGGGGCTGAGGTAATAGAGGATCTAGCAGAGCAGACAAGATCTCATCAGGGGCCAGTGGTGGATGTTTGGGGTCGAAGTGGGGGTAAGCCACCACTTGTGTTGGTGGTTTTGGTAGGAAGAAGTGGTCTGGAAGAGCTGCGTTAATCTTGGTTGGTGAGTTTACACCCGGCAGGCCAGGGAATCGGTCTTCTTCCCTTCCCATGGCTGCCTTCTTGGCTTTCCAGACTGATTGTGGTATTACCCTGGCCAGGAACTCTTTCCAGTACTTGGCTTTGGCTTTCTTAATTGCCTTGAAGTAGGTATTGCGGTGGGATCTTAGTTCTTCTAAGGATCGTGCCATGGGGTCTCTCCTATGTGCCCTCGAGGCTCGGTGATGTGCCTGTCTCAGGTGGGTGATTGTCATGTCCCACAATAGCTTTGAGTGAACAGAGATTCTTTTGGTTGGGGTGCAGGCTTTGACCAGTGTCGTCAGTGTCAGCATGTGTCTTTCTAGCCAGTTGTCTAGATCAAGGTCGGTGGGGTGGGGGTGCAGGAGCGGAAATGACAGGCTTTTCAATTGCTCTGTCGCGATCGTCTAGTCTGTCTCATCCCAGTATGAGGTTGGAGGTGGCAGTCTTATGAGAGGTGCCATGAATGCAATGGAGATTGGGAGCTAATCAGAACCAGTTGCCGGTAGGCGGGTTGACCAGGATCGTAGAAAACTACTGCGGGGTGTGTTGATAAAGGCCTGGTCAATGACTTCGGGCCTGGTGTTATGGTCAAATGGGAACCTGGTGTAGGCTCCAGGGGTGTTGCAGAGTTCAAAGCCTTTGTCTTTGGCTTTCTCGATATAGCGGTTGGATGTCGAGAATTCATTCCAGCAAATGGTTCTTAAAGGATCTGATAGTGGATGATGGATGTTGAAGTCCCCCGCCACTAGTGTGGGAAAGGGGTGTTGGGGAAAGCATGTAGTTGGATAAACTGTTCTGTTTCCAGAGGAGGTGCCAACCGTTGAGTACAGGTTGTATGCCCTAAACTGTGAGTATTTGGAGTCAAAAAGCCCTAGGGGTGAGTAAATATTAAGGGCAATGAAATCTGGCCTGTCAAAAAAGCAAGGAAGTACAGAAAATACATTCAAAAAGTCCACGTAAACATAGGTAGCCACCTTGGGGGGTGTCCCTTGTTTAAATGGCTTAGCGAATGATTTGAAGGATGCAAAAGTAGAGAGCCTGTTGCGGTACACAGGGGGGTCTTGCAGCATTATTATGTGTGGTGGGGTTCTCAGGGATTGAAAGCTATTAAACAAAGAAAGAAACACATCCCAGCTTCCCAAACAGTTATGTTGAATAAAGAAAAGTTGCTAAAGAGTGCATGGGTGACGTGGCCCTATGGGTGATGTACGGGAGGAGTCCTGCACCTTTATGTACCTGTAATGGGGTCTTTGGAGGAGAACGCGTCAACCCGTATGGGGGGGGGGTCAACTTGTTTGGGTATCGGTACCTTAAACAGGCTCATAGAGAGGGTGCGGGAGGTTAACGGGCGCGGAGTTTCTTCGATGCTTGTATCAGTTTGTTTGCCTTTCCCTTTGGGTGTGGCGGTCTTGAGTTATCCTCATCGGTATCCATCCCCTCTTCCTCCTGGTTGGGTTGTAGGTCATCTCTCGCGCGGAGTTTTGGACGGGAGGGGTAGTCGTTATTGGTTGTGGAGTGATCCCCTGAGCAGTTGGGGAATTTCAATGGTGAGGTGAGGCAGCAAGCAGCTACAGCTTTCAGTTGCCCCCCCTTGGGGCATGTAGGGTTCGTGCATCGGTGGGCTGATCAGGGGAGGGACCCAGACCAGAGTGGGCAGACTGAGGTGCTCTCCTTCCACATAAAAGAGGGGTGACCGAATTTCCAGCACTTTCGGCATTGCATGTAGCGGCTTTTTGAGTGGCATACATCCACTTTGCGGGGTTTGGAGTAGAGGTAGATGGTCCTTCATATCTTCCCAATGTCAGGAGGAGGAACCGATACAACAATGGAAGTAGAATTCTAGGTGGCAATTATTTCAGGGTTCAGTTGGAGGTATCTCGCAGAGAATATTGTCGCCCCTGTTGCATTTAGGATAGAGTTTCCCAAGACGGAGCGAACCTCCTCTTGGTCTTGCAGGAAGAATGGAATAGGTAGGCCATGGATGGCTGGTTGGACTTCATTAGGTGCCGGTCTAAATGGCGTGAACGGGTTATCCCCAACTGGGAACGCCTTGTTGAACCTTGCGGCAAGCGCGTCATAGTATGGGGAGTAGGCAGTAGCAGGAGTCTGTAGAGAGCAGGTTGTAAGAGTGAGGGCACCTCGGGCATTATCAGAGGCGCTAAAACATAGTGGGTGGGGGCAGTTCGCTTCCTTTAGTACTTAGGCTGCTATGTCCGGGGCTGTTGCTACTACCCTAAGTGCATCTTGGTGGGGAAGAGGAGTCTCTCCGCGTGAGCAGAACCTTCTGTCTGCTGCTGGAAGGGTGGGTGGCCCTCTAACTGAGGAGCCCCTACCCATTGACACAGCGACTTGGGCTGCAAAGGGGGAGGCCTTATCTCTACCCTTGTTGTTTTCGGACTTTCTTTCCTCAGTGTTAGGCATATGGAAATCCGAGACATGTGCACAGACCCACGGTCGGGTAACTGTGCACAGACTCTCAATTTACCGGAGCCAACACCTCCTCCGGCCCCCTTGTGGGGCCCGCACGTCATTAGCGAGATTTTGAGAGTTGCGTCCCAGAAGTAAAATGTCACATCAAAGAAGCCCACATCATAACACCATATACGTCGCCGCCGTCCGTCCGACCGCATGCAGTTCGCAGGATATATAAGAGGGGACCTTTGGCGACATCTGGGAAGTGGAGCAGTGGATATCCGTCGCAGGCGCATTGAGATAGTAGGCTGCAACGTTAGGTTTCCTAAACTATGGGCCGAAGGTGACGGGACGTTTTCGGTGAAATACTCTAGGAGGATATCCCCGTAGAGGAAGCTATTGGGGGTATACCGAATCCACCCATACCCGTCTGAGATCAGCGGTACGTTGGTTGGTCCTAGTAATAGGACTCCTCTACGGAGGCCGGCAGATCAAGGGGAAGCATGCTCAGTATGGAAGACCTAGATAAGTTGAAGACCCTTAAGTCGCTAACACGTCGTGCTCGGACTTGCCATTGGTACTAGGTGGCCGGGCATGAACTTGATCACTTCATGACCGAAGAGACTACTGGAACGATAGTCAACCAGAGTAGAGTAACATAATAGTCTATGCGGACAT
The DNA here is from genome assembly GCA_014065205.1 of Tuber brumale. Classification (NCBI taxonomy): domain Eukaryota; kingdom Fungi; phylum Ascomycota; class Pezizomycetes; order Pezizales; family Tuberaceae; genus Tuber; species Tuber brumale. Next base: position 495,760 of record JACCEG010000030.1, on the reverse strand, counting down.
CTAAGTTGGAGACCGCTGTTTGGCATAACAAATAGCGCAATTATCGCAAGGGAGGAATACTATTCCGAGTCCGCGAAATCATGTGATAAGTTTCAGGGTCAACCGGTGTTCGCACTTATCAGATTCTGGAGGTTTGAGTATTAAAACCAGGGTGGTACTTCGGAGGCATAGTAGTTAGAAGTAGTCCACGAACACTCAGACGCGGGATATAAATATCGAATTGCCTCCAGAGCTTTACAGACATCATCAAGCAACGGAGAAGGGATCTTATCAATATAATATTGTTTCACACTTTAAATCTTTACCATATCTTACTTTATTGAGACGTGCCTTCCTCGACAGATTCTCCAATCAAAGATTTCGGGCCTACATCCCTCAGTTATATACTTGAGTTTGGCGTCCGCCTAGCAGTATATTGATAGTTCTCCTGTTACCAAGGCTCACTATATGAACTACGAGTTCACTTCAAACTCCACCCTCGCCTCAGACTTCGATTATATTTTCAAAGCACCTCACTGTCCCATGTATATTCAAACATTCGAAGAGGTTCTCGACAGTGAGCTCTACGAAATTGAAGAAGAATTTATCACTGAACCCTCGTGGTTCACAAGACCTTTCGGGATCCCAACGAGGGATCAATTCAAGAGCATCTATTGCATCTGGCACAGTTTGGATGTTGAGTGGAATTTGATGGAGTCGGAAAACTTCGTCCACTGGAGCACCCAGTGTTCTGGGAAAGACGGAAGAGAAAAAAGAAATGGAAAACCCAGGGACAGTCATCTGCGGGCCAGACATCCCCTTGGCCTGGGCCTAAGCACAGCTTTATATGTACTATAAGTGGATCATAAACCTCGAGAAACAGGAGATTCAGGTTTTGAGTCCAGATTCGGACCATCCGAATCCTTTCCCACCTCCACCTCTAGAGTATCTCCAGCGTTGGATACCCTACATACGATTCCTTAAACCCTTTAGAGGATATCGCGAACTCTGGTACAAAGTACCAGTAATCACTCATCCAGCACTATTGGAGCAGTTAGCCTATCTGGAAAGTATCACAATGGCTGAGATACCTCAAGACCTGAGAAAAAGAATAACGGCAGGTGAACATATGGATACCCGACCAGACACAACAGATATGGCGGATGATTCCACGATTCATAGTCCCTTTCCATTGACACCTGATGAACCTACGTTTCGGAGAGGAAATTTACCTTCGCACCGATCTTCTACTGTTGCAAGCGCCCATAGGATATCAAGGGCCCCCACACCAAGACCAGAAGATCATGCTGCAAAGTTAGCCAGACTGGCTGCGCGTCTTGGAGTAATGTTGGGGCAAATAAGGCAAGACATAGATACCTCGCTCGACCAAGCCAACATCGCCTTCAAATATTTGAAGGGAGCCACCCAAGATAATACCTGAAAATTAATTCATGTTCAACAACAAATCGCCGATGGACAAGATGTCCACGATAACGATATTGCAATCTTGCTGATACAGGTGGCAGGTGTGGAAAGCGAAGTCAAGGGGATACAAGAAGAGAGTTTACGAGAAGTCACAAAGAAAATTGACGCTCAGGAACGGCGTCAACAGGAAGATGAAGAGGTAACCACGAGGTTACAGAGAACCCACGGGGAAGAAAGCAAAGCGGCATTGGCCTGGGACCAGACTCTGGAACAAATAGTCCTCAGTCGAAGAGTGGAATTTGTCGGACTGGGCACCAAGAGTGTCACTCACGAAAGAGAAGTCAATAGTACTCTAGGACAAATGCGCACAGATCAGACTAGGTGCCAAGCGGAGATTCGCAGGTCTCAAGACCAGCAACAACTGCAGACTATCGTGACAAACCAAACCCTAAAAGGGTTAACAGCGGCAATAAATAAGATACTAGCCGCGGCACCAAGTCGACAAACAACAGGACCCGCACCCTTACCCACAGTCCAAGAATGTGATGACGGGGAGTACTATGCTCCACCTACATGCAGAGACAAGGGCAAGGGCCGAGAAACCGCTGATGCATTCCCCTCATGTGCCCAGGGAGGTAACCCAGGAGATCCTTGTGACAACGACGACGATGATGATGAAAGAGGAAGGAGGAGAGGAGGTCCTAGCCGAGGCAGGCAAGGACAAACGCCCAGGCAGTTTGGCATGGCAGAAACACTTGCCAACATGATGGCGCTGAATATTAAGTGACCGCCAGAGCCACCTCCATTCTTTGAGGACAAACACGCACAAGATATATATGTGTGGATTTTGCAATGCAGCGACTATTTCGAAAGAAACCCGCGAATCTGGGATGACATCCGGGAATGGGTCATATATGTGCTCAGCCATACAAGATGAGAAATAGTCCTTCCCTATACCGTATGGTACCGGAAGGCTATGGACGGACTTCAAGGGGAAACCCAGCAACCAGAGCTGACGACATGGACCCGCTTTGAACATGATATGATCAAGCAATTCACCCCAGTAGAAGCTGAAAGACTAGCCCTTCGTGCAATGAAACTAGTCACGTACGACGGCAGTATTGAACGCTATCTGACAGTCATGCACAACCATAACATGGGGCACGAATAACTGGGGAATCCGGGAGAGATGTAGTCGAAAACAAACTTCCTGAACAAATTGTCCGCAGGTTGTCGGCCCTGCAATATATGACAGATCAAGAATGGGAAGAGGCTCTACGGCTATGCGGACGGGCAGAAGAAGGACTGCTAGCCAGAAAGAAAATTGGGCGAGACTAACAGTCCAAGCCTAAAATAGTGCAAGAGGTCAAAAGAGAAGACCAACTGGACTCTAAACCAAAGCGACAATGGGATACAAAACCGTATGTCAAAGGAGGTGGAGCCCCACTACGCAAACGAAAAAGGGACGATGAACGGGAAAGGCCACGAAAGAAGTTGGGAGGTGCACTGAAGACCACTCATACAAACTTCGCCCAGGCCCATACCGGTATCCCGCAGAGTGTAATAGACACTCGGAGAAGAGTAGGAGATTGTACACATTGTGGAAAGAAAAACCATACCTATCAAACGTGTTGGGGAGATGCCCATATATCGGCGGCAACAGGGAGCTCAAGGTGGATAAAAATGGGAATTTGACGGGCAAGAGCAGCTATGGTTAAGCTGAAATTAGCTCCCATGTCGCAACTGTTCAGCACCCAGCCCGAGTGAACAAAATCTGGGAACTGGCAGATGACGAAGAACTGACCTAGGTCAGTTCATTGGCACCAATGGCGGCGGCGTTTGGGTATTCAGTGTCCCAATGGAACAGGAATCGAAATGGAAACCCCCTTTGGCTAGGGTATATTGGGTACCGATCACGACGGGGATCGGGTGGTCCGTGTACAACTACGGGAGTCGAAACTCAAAATGATCAAAGTGGCGCGACGCAAGTCTCTCCTTTTAGGATTAACACAAGTAGGCTCTAAGTGAAGGGACCCCACGAGGGACTTATGAGCGTGAACACAAGAATCAATATATGGAGAGACTTGATCGAAAGAGAGGATAGTTAACATGCCCACATGCCCGGGGAGCCAACAGTACGAAGTTCCTCGAGTCGCCTGGTGGTTGCCTGCTACCCGTATGCAAGCAAGTTACTATACTGAAGAAGTTGGGACATAGCAATGAAAGATCTACCTGATAACAATACCCGACAGGAGGACAACCAACGCGGGCCGTTCCACCTACCACACGAGTTTGAGTCGTATTATACGTATGTACTATCTTGCCTTCTGGCCAGAGTGTGGGGTAGGGATATACCGCCTTGGTGCGCAAGGCCCCTCTGAGGGAGCTGGACGGATAACTGAAATCCTGAGAGAAAGGACTCAGTGAACGCAGGAACCGCACACCAGGGGAGTAAAATGGCAAATAACTGCACCAAAATCTGCTATGAGCCTAGGTCTGGCGTGTCGGGAGAAGGAATCCGGCCTGAAAACTGGTCGTGCGCAATAACGTATCGGTGAAACACAGCTTTAGTATGTAGACCCAGATTGTTAGAGCTAACGAGTTACTAGTTTGTCTGAGGAGAGCTCAATGGTCGAAACTACTCAGGCATAGTAACAAACATCTTGTGACGTACCCCATTTACCAATGATGCCTAAACGAAATAACCAAGAAAGTCTTATCCGGACCAAGCGTATAGAACTAGACACTCCAAAACCAAAACAATACAACTCTCTGGAGGGCATCACTTACCTCCACATACATGATAACCGCTACAAAGTTAAATTCTTGTTAGATTCGGGATCCAATGTGTTCCTTGTCTACAATGACCTAGTTGAAGACCTTCGCGTTCCCTCTATAGAACGCGACAATGCAGTTGATATCTTAGGCTTTGACGGATTGTCATCAGCCTCAGGAGGGAAATTTTACACTCTCCCTATTAAATTGGAAATAGGAAACAACCGGCACATCTCTGAAGTGTCATGTGAAGTGGCTAAGGCAGGTCACTATGGAATGATAATCACGTTTGGTTGGTGGCATCGTGAACACCCTGTGTCTCACATAGAAGACGCAGGAAATTGAACTTTCTCCACTAAAGGTTGCGAAAACTGCGTGTAGGAAGATGAAGGAATAGCGGATATGTTCCCGCATTACAAATCCGTCGCTTGGGATCCTAATGCCTGTCGCATCGGAAGAATCGGAGCCATCGAAAATACGGTGAAACTCGAATCATTACCGCAAGAATACTGGAATTACAAACATTGGTTATAAACCCAGGCGCCAGAAAAATTGGCTCCACGACGAACATTCGATCATGAAATCAAACTGATTCCGTGATCAACTCCCCCCTGGGGGCCGATATATCCGTTGTCCGAAAAACAGCTTGAGGCTTTACGAGAATACTTGGAAACGATGAACCAATAAGGAAAATTCATGCGGAGCCAATCGCCAGCAGGTGCACCCTTATTATTCGTACCAAAAGCAGATGGTAGACTACGTCTTGTTGTGGATTACCGGAATCTAAATAAGATTACTATCGTTAACAAACATTCCCTTCCTCTAATGTCCGAACTCAGAGATAGAGTAGGCGGCGTAAAGATCTTGACCAAGTTAAACCTTAAAGACGGCTACCACCGGATTAGAATAAAAGAAGGCAATGAATGGAAGACAGCATTCCGTACGAGATACGGACACTACGAATATAAGGTTATGCCTTTTGGATTGGTCAATGCTCCGGCAACCTTCCAAGATATGATGAACCAAGTGCTACAGGAATACTTGGACGTCGGAGTGATGTGTTACCTTGATGGTATTCTCATCTACTCAAAGGATGAAAAGGAACACACCGAAGCTGTTAAGAAAGTTTTACGAAGTTTATCGGACTTTCAACTAGCAGTACTGCTAAAAAAATCAACTTTCCATGCCACAGAGGTAGAATTCCATGGCTATATGGTGGCAGTTGATGCGGTGTCTATGAGCACCCGAAAGGTGGAATCCATAATGGTCTGAAAAGCATGTAAGTAGGTTGGAGAAGTACAAGTCTTTATGGGGTTTGCTAACTTCTACCGACGATTTATTACAAACTTCTCTGCTATTTACAAGCCAATAACCGAGACATACAAGGAAATCCTGAGAATTTTAAAGGGGGAATTGAACAGGACATTGCTTTCGAAGACCTAAAGCACCGATTCACTACTGCCCCCATACTCTATTACCTTTTCCTTGAAAGAGAAACGGTGGTTGAAACGGACACTAGCGATTTTGCAATCGGCTGCGTCCTTTCTCAATACCTTGAGAAAAGATTGCATCCAGTAGCTTTCCATTCCAGAAAATTAAACTCGGCGGAGCGCAATCATGAGATTCATGATAAAGAACTTGTCGCGATCATAGAAGCCTTTAAAGAATGGAGACACTACTTGATCGGAATGGAGAAACCGATCACAGTGTTTACCGAGCATCAGAACCTACAATACTTCCTCATCTCAAAAGTCTGGAGTGGCCGTCAAATTCGATGGGCTCAGAAGCTGGTAGAATACAATTTTCGCATTGGATACCGACCCGGCACAAAGGGCGGAAAGCCTGATGGATTAAGCAGACGGCCTGAGTACCATCCTGGGGAGGGAGCTACGCATCACGAACAGAAAACTTTGAAAGAAGAAAATTTCTTTTGTTCACTAGTAGCGAGGGTAGGCGATGAAGGAGAAGACTGGGATGGAGATAAAGATTTGGATTTGGAACCTCGAAGAGGTGGAAAGGAACCCGTTATTATGGTCAAGAGATTGAGCAAAAAGGCATACTTGCCGACAAAGGGCTCAAGAATGGCGGCAGGACATGACCTGTACGCTATAGAAGATGACATTGTCCCGAAATATGGACAAGCAGGAATAAGAACGGGTATAGCTGTGGGGCTATGCGAAGGAACTTGCGGAAGATTGCCCCAAAAACTGGATTAGCGGTCCGAAGTGGAATCTCTACCAGCGTAGGAGTAATCGATGCTGATGACACCGGCGAACTCAAAGTCGTACTTTTCAACCATAAAGATGTCGACTGCCAAAAAGAATGGGCGATCGCATAGCTCAACTAGTGGTAGAAAGAGTCAACATCTCGGACATGATAGAAGTTGACGACTAGGAAGAAACGGAGCGAGGAACCACAGGATTCGGAAGGACCGATATAGCGACAAGATCCTTGATCATCAAAGAACAGGAACCTAGCATCAGCTACCTACAGGCAATGGCTAAAGACAACGAACATTGGTACAACATTTCAGAAGTACCCGAAAAGATTCTAATCTCAAATGCTATTATCCTGCAGAAAGGTATGAAGCAGTTTAACCCGGAATTCTTGAATGAGATACAGGCGGCTATCGAAACAGATGCAGCGTCGAGGCAATGAAGGGAAGAACTGATTAGGTTACGAGACGAAGGAAAAGATTTCCCCAAAGACTGGATCTTAACCGACAATCTGCTATATTATAAGGAAAGACTATTTGTACCAAACAGTCAGGCGGTATATACCAAGATCGCAGAAGTATATCACGATGCAAAGGTTGCAGGACATTTTGGACAAGAAAAAACTTTGGAAATAATCATGCGAGACTTCTATTGGAAAGGACTTGCGGCATGGGTCAATGCCTACGTACCATCCTACGATGAATGCCAACATAACAAGTCGCCTGGACATGCTAAGTACTGGTTATTGCAACCACTGCAAATAGTCTACGCAGGATGGGCGTCCATCTCAGTGGACTTCGCTACCCAACTACCAGAGTCGCAAGGATGCACTCAGATAATGGTAGTGGTCGATCGATTCACGAAAATAGCACATTTTATCGGACTTCAAACCTCGGCTACAGCCAAGGATGTAGCAAATGCGTTCCTGAAAGAAGTATGGAGGCTGCACGGCCTACCAACCGAAATCATCACGGACACGGACTCGAAGTTTGCCGGAGAATTTTGGAAATCCCTTTGCAAGGCACTGGAAATTAACAGAAGAATGTGAACAGCATACCACCCTCAGACTGACGGACAAACAGATCATACGAACCAAGTGCTGGAAGGTTACCTGCGAAGTTTTGTCAATTACGATCACGATGACTGGTATTAGCTACTGCCGCTTGCTGAACATGCATATAACAACTCTGCAACCAATACTCATGGGATGTCACCATTCTATGCGAACTACGGATTCCATCCACAGACAGAGTGGATGAAAGTGCGCGAAGCTCAAAATCCAGGAGCGACACTTTATGCAAACTGGATTAAGACGATACATGAACAAGCAAGAGGGTCACTAGAAAAGACACGGGAACGGATGTTGAAATATTATGACTGGAAACCTCGACAACAGCCGGTCTTCAAGATCGGGGACAAAGTAATGTTAAATGCCAAAAACATCCGTACCCGACGGAAATCCCAGAAGCTAAGTCCAAAGCTGTATGGCCCCTTCCAAATTATGGAACAATGCGGATCCCAAGTTTTCAAGCTCAACATATCCGATCGATGGAACATTCATCCTGTCTTCCATGTCACACTATTGGAACCTTACCGTGAGTCAGTTCATGACAATTGTCAACAACCCCCTAGAGAACCGGAGGACGTTGACGGCAATCTGCAATGGGAGGTTGAAAAAATTGTATCAAGCAAAATTGGTTCTTGCAGGAAACGAGTACGCGGCCACTAGCAAGAGAAGCAGGAACTGTGGTACTTCGTTCAATGGCAAGGGTGGTCAGGCGATAAGAACACAGGGGAGCTTGCCACCGGTATGGAAAACGCAGAGGAAGTTGTGGAAAACTTTCATAATGAAAATCCGGACATGCCAGGAAGGGCGGAAGTAAGGTAGTGCGGAAAAGGTTTTCCTGCCGTGGCCAAGTAAACGCAGGATGTTTTTTATCCTGACCACACTGAGTTTTAAAATGTATTTGGAAGAGATTATAAAAAGGTTATAAAGGCATTCGAGGCGAAACCTGGTAGGAGGGAGCTCATGTTAGGAATATGGAAATCCGAGACATGTGCACAGACCCCTGGTAGGGTAACTGTGCACAGACCCTCAATTTACCGGAGCCAACACCCCCCTGCGGCCCCCTTATGGGGCCCGCATATCATAAGCGAGATTTTGAGAGTTGTGTCACATAACCAAAGTTTCACATCAATGAAGCCCACTTCATACCACCATAGACGTCACCGCCATCCGTCCGACAGCATCCTGTTCGCAGGATATGTAAGAGGGGACCGTTGGCGACATCTAGGAAGTGGAACGAAGGACATCCGTCGGAGGTGCATTGAGATAGTAGGCTTCAAAGTTAGGTTTCCTAAACCATGGGCCGCAAGTGATGGGACGTTTTCGGCGAAATACTCTAAGAGCATATCCCCGCAGTGGAAGCTATTGGGGGTATACCAAATCCACCCATACCCATCTGAGATCAGCAGTATGTTGGTTTGTCCGAGTAATAGGACTCCTCTACGGAGGCTGGCGGACCAAGGGGAAGCATGCTCAGTATGGAAGACCTAGATAAGTCGGAGACCCTTAAGACGCTGACACGTCTGGCTCAGACTTGTGATTGGTACCAGATAGCCCGGCATGAACTTGATCACTTCATGACTGCAGAGACTACTGGAACGATAGTCAACCAGACTAGAGTAACATAATAGTCTACGCGGACATCTAAGTTGGAGACCACTGTTTGGCAAAACAAATAGCGCAATCATCTCAGCGGAGGAATACTATTCCGAGTCCGCGAAAGGGTATGATAAGTTTCAGGGTCAACCGGTGTTCGCACTCATAAGATTCTGGATGTTTGAGTATTAAAACAAGAGTGGTTCTTCGCAGGCATAGTAGTCAGAAGTAGTCCGCAAACACTCAGACGCGTGATATAAATATCGAAGTGCCTCCCGAGCTTTACCGACATCATCAAGCAATGGAGAAGAGATCTTATTAATCCAATATTGTTTCACACTTTAAATCTTTACCATATTTTACTTTCTCGAGATGAGCCTTCCTCGACAGATTCTCCAATGAAAAATTCCGGGCCTACGTCCCTCTGTTATATACTTGAGTTTGTCGTCCGCCTAACACTCAGATTGCTCTTGCGGGGTGGCAGCCTCGGCATAAGTCGATGGTCTGGATTTAGCATTACTGAGAGCCTTGTTGAGTGACAGCTCTAGGTGGCCAGGGGTGAATGAATAGGTGCTGTACCTCCTCATGCGAAAAGCCTGGGCCTCCCAGGATTGCCGGATCCTGACTGCGTAAGCGTTGGGATCGCCATACCACTTCTCTGTTGCTGTGTCATAACGGGGATATCGCAGTTGAAGTCAGTCATTGGGCTGGCTGTTGGGATGGCTGGGGCCGGTTGGGTTTTCCCTGTTTGTTTCCCTTGTTTTCTTGTCTGGGTCTGATGAGCCGCCGCCATTGACTTTGCTGAAAGGGAGGCTGCAACCCAGGATGAGAGATCAGCCACTGCAGCTTGGATAGAGGCGAGGGAGGGGCCCGCATTGGACTGGTGTTGTTGTGCAGGGGCTGTATGTTTGCTCTGTATGGAGCTGATCCTGGCATGGAGGGCTGCTATTCCTTCGAGTGCAGTCATAATTAGGGGAAGAATCGAGGCTTCTCCCACTGTCAGACTCCTGAGATCAGCGTCCCAGAGCCGGGGGAAGACGTCTCTGTTGGTGGCAAGATTAGATGCGGTGTAGTTGAACATCTCTCTGAGGAGAGGGAGGTTGAGGTCGAGCGGGCCTACAGAGGAGGACTGTGTCGGATTCTGGGGGGGGGAGGAGTGAATTTGGGCAGCTGGTGCTAGAGCAGGGGCAGTTGGGACCTGAGCAGTTCTTCCTGCATAGGGGTGGGAGTGGTCTGAAGTGCGGGATTCGGGATGCGAGGCCCTTCCAGTATTGTGAGTCATAGCAAAAGTTATGAATCAAGTAGGGGGTGGTGTCGCTTATAGAGTGAAGCCTAAGCGCGAGGCCAGAATTGGTATGTCAAGCTGGTTGCCACACAAAAACTTGGAGTCTAGGGATGACCGAAGGTGGCAATTTTTCAAGCAAGAGGCAAATAGAGGGCACCCAGCGTGTATGCTAAGTACTGAAATTTTTTCTTTTTCTTTTTCTTATTTCTTTTTCTTTTTTTTTTAAATCTTGTTTTATTTAGTATCAAGGAACAAGGTCACATCAGCGCAAGCTATGTAGACCTAAACCTCCACCCCTGCCCCGGCCCAGAAAGAGTGCAGAAAAACCGTCTAACTACAAGGCCAGTCGATGTAAAAAACTCCCCCTAACCACAACCGCTACAGTATACACGAACCCAAAACCTCCACAGACGCGCGACATAGAGGAAATCCCAAACCCCAACAGTGAACCAACCAAAACAACAGAAAGAAACCCCAAGCAAATGAAAACCCATAAACCATCCAGCCTAGGTCACACGGTCGCAACCTCAGAATCTTCCAGCAGAGAACCGGACCCGAGCCCTAGTAGGATAGATGTATCCTGGGCAGCGGGGGTAAGGGAACCAAAGTAGGGAGAAACCTGACCGCAATAGGAGGAAGACATGTGGCAGGCCCCAGGAACCCCAAGAGGTCCGCCAGAAAACCGGACCTGGTGAGGAGGCCAGCAGCCGGAGTGCTGACCAGAGAGAGGTGGTAGTAAGGTACCTGCTAGGGGGGGGAGGTACTGGTCCGAGACCAGCAGGAAGTGTAGGAGGCAGTAAGGTGCCAGCTAAGGTGGGGGGAAGCAGTAGCGTGCCAGCCTGTGGTAGCAGTAGGGTGCCAGCCAATGGCACTGAGAAAGTGTAAAGGAGGAGTAGACCCAAGTGATGAAACAACTGTCGGAATCGTGTTCGTGCCTTGCTAGGCGGCCTCCACCAAGCCTCCAACAAAACCAGCAGTTTTACCACGTCTCTCATGTAGTCCCTTGTTCTCAGAGAGATAGTGCCACTATAGTGGATGGAATACCACCTGCTGAAGCGATGAGGGAGGAAGGAGTGTGGCGAAATGGACCGTAGTCTGTTGAGGAAACCGGACACAACTGCCCCAGTTGCTTTAGGAAAAGGGATACAGGAATCCATCGCAATCGCGTACCACAAACCGTAATCCCAGCCGTCCGCCGTGATGAAACGAGGGAAACCCGACCACGCTGAAGCTAAGCAAGGCCTAGCAAAAGCGGGGTAAAGGAGGTACCCAGCATCGTGATACGCTGGAAGAAGAGGATGGAGTGTCCCTAGAGGGTAAACCTCAAAGGGAGAGGGTAGTAGAGATGGACTCAAAGTCCAAAAGAATGGATAGTGATAGCCTACACCCCCCCCGAGGGGAGGGTGCAGACTGAAAAGTGGTGATAGTTCGGTGTGGTGTTGAGTTTATCCCAAATAGGAAATAAATTTCAATCACCGGAGGTGTAGCGGAGATGGAGGATTTATACTAAGTACTGATTACTGCTATGTATTTATATTATTTTTTATTATTTTTGTTGGTTGATATTAAGGTGGTTAAATGTATGAGGATTGTCATCACTAGCCAAATTGTGTGTCTATTGTCATTGTCATTCTCTGCTTAATTTTATCCACGCATAATAGGAACAAGTATCAATTAGGATAGAGATAGCAATAGTGCTACGCAAAGTGATATAGAGAAGAGTTGTCTTAAGAAGCGAACTAGCTGTTCAAATTGGGATCTCTACCAGTGCTGGAGTAATCAACACCAATTATACTGGAAAACTTAAAGTCTTTTTATACAACTATGGGAATATGGATTTTCAGATAAGAATAGATGACCACATAGCTCAACAGATAGTAGAAAAAACCGATACCATAGATATGATAAAGGTAGATAAATTGGAAGAAACTAAATGAAGAACTAAGTATTTCAGAAGTACTGATATAGTGACAAGAGCCTCAAATCATTAAAGAATAAGAACCAAGTATCAGCTACCTACAGGGCCTAGCTAAAGACAATGAATACTGGTATGATATTTCAGCAATACCAGAAAGAGTTCTAATGTCAAAGGCCATTATCTTACAAAAAGGCATGAAGCAGTTCAATCCTGAATTCTTAAATAATATAAAGGAAGCTGTCAGAACAGACCTGGCTTAGAGGCAATTGAGGGAAAACTTGATTAGGTTAAGAGAGGAAGAAAATGATTTCCACAAGGATTGGACCCTAACTGATGATCTACTATACTATAAGTAATTGCTATTCATACCAGATAGTCAGACTTTATATTCCAAGATCATAGAAGGATATCACAATACAAAAATTGCAAGACACTGTTGACAGAAGAAATCATTAGAAATCATTAGACAAGACTTCTATAGGAAAGGAAGAGCAGATTGAGTCAATGACTATGTACAATCCTGTGATGAATGCCAATATCATAAATTACCTAGGCATACTAAGTATAGACATCCCTCCATTCCCTCCATTTTCCTCGCACTTGAAATCAACCCTCAATGCAGGAATCTCCCAATAACTCCTGGCCCTCCTCCCCCCCTGTGATGGCTGCAGCCTAGGAGTGACGGCCATCCCCCTCCTCTTCTCATTCTCCTTATTCACTTCCTATCATGTTTAGGCTTTCCCTCCGTTGAGTTCCAGCACTACTTCTGCTGCCCAATCTGTCCTCTCCACTCGCTTAGCGTGGTCCCCCCCTTATGGTTAGCGACAGCTTGCTTCCCACACAACAGATGGTATGAAACATGGTTAGCGGTAGGCGAGAACTCACAGCAGGCTCTCAAGTCAATCTCACCCCTCTCCTTTGGTCGGTATGCGGTGGTATCTTATCCACTAAGTAATACTATCTGTCATAGGACTAGGGACTACATGAGAGATAGGGTAAAATATTTTGCCTTCTCTCGAGGTCTGCCTAGTCTGATACAATCACAATTTCCAAGAATTGATGCGGTCGTGTTTAGCTGTTGCACCTTTCTTATAGTCAGATCGGCTAGCATCCTACTGCTATAAACTAGCCTTACTTGGCACCCTTTGGGCGTCGCCTCCAGGTCTCCTTACCTCGGTTACATTAGTCACTATTGCTTTGCCATGGGTCCTTTTGCCTTCCACTTGGGCTTTCTCTTTGGTCTCCTACTACCTTTGCTAGGTATATCTCCACGGGCTGTTAATATATTTATTGCAGGTGTATTAGAGCTTCAGCTGTATGGTTGGGGTATAGGTTGTCAGGGAGGGCTTCTGGCTGTAGGTAGTGGCCACTATTGGGGTGTGGGGTTTCCTTTGTGATGATGGATTTCCGGAGCTTCTTATTTACAGCCATTACCGTTCATGTATAGTACAAGTTTGCTGGATGGGAGAGTTTTTTCGACTGTATGGGGTGTCGGAGTTAGTAGCTCTAGGTGAGACCATTCAAGGTTCAAGTTGTGGGAGCCTTTGGGTTGGGCACCTAGTTGTCAATGTTGAAGTGCTTTGTGACAATTTGTCTTCTGGCTTCTTGTAGGATGGTGTAGGTGAGGTAGTAAGTGCATCTGCCATAACATGACGAGCTGCATGTGGACAGTATACCTTAAACAGAGAATAAAATTGAAGATGAAAAAAAAAAGAGAGAAAAAAAGAAAAAGCAAACTAAGTATAGACTATTGCAATTATTGCAAATACTCTACATACTATGGGCATTAATCTTAGTAGACTTCATTATGCAACTACCTGAGTCGCAAGGATGCATACAGATTACAGTAGTAGTAAATCAATTCACAATGACGGTATATGTTATAGCACTACCACCCTCAGGTTATACAGGATAGGAAGGAATACAACCATATAGAAGCCGAGAGAACTGGATGGAAGTGAGATGGGTTTGAGATTGGTAGACAATAGCGGAAACCTATGGAAGCAAGGAGAAGCTGCCAGAATGTGCCAAAATAGAGGATATTAATGGAAGAGGATTTCCTTTATTATATAAAGGGGGTATGCCTCTCTTAGTTTATGTTCTTTATACAACCTGTTATTTACATCTCTTTAGCTTTTCACACTCCACATGCGGCAGTGATCCCTCTTCGTCATCATGATATTGTTTCCCTTTGACTGCAGAGGAATCTAGGTTTATCTAGTATCCTGATTGGGGTTCTTTGAGACTTGGAGTTGACACTTCGCACTTTGGCTGGGTTGGTTAAATGGGTAGTAAGGGGGGATCACCAGCTCGCTTCTCACGATTCTAATACCCATCTTAGTTACAATTTACTACAAGATGTTAATACGGGACCTGGAGCGCACCTCTTTCCCAAGGGATTCAATGCTTGGGCAAGCATTATGCCCTCTATTATTTCTGATGTTCCCTCCTCTTACAGCTGGTTTGGGAAGACACCCGGGCTGGTCACGTACTTTCTACAGTTGGGATATACAGTAGTTTTACTTTGGAGCCTAGGGGGACTCAATTCTTCTAGGTGATTATGGGTTGATCTTTTTACCCATAGAGTGGGAATTCTTTTGACCCTATCCATTTTCCTGCCATCCTTAAGAATTACGGTTCGGTTAGCGTAGGTAGAGGAGATATGATACCAGCCCTATACCAGGGCCTGGCATGTATTGTGGTAGTATTGACCAGATGGTTCCTTAGAGGCTTGGCAGTTACACGCGGCCTTTGGGGACAGGTGTGGTATTTCTTACTTCACTGGTACTCATCTCGCTTCATGCATGAGGGGCATTTTCGCTTTGGCTTGACTTCTCCCCCTCTCGGATAGGTCTTTGGGTATGGTAGTTCATTTGACAGAGTGTAGCTCAAGCTGGCCCTCTCGGATACAGTCCAGGGCACATTGCGGTTAAGCAGCCTCTCTGGTCTTTAAGTTGGAAGTGTGCCGGCCAGTGGTCATTTTGGTTTTGTACATATCCTGTCTGTAAAATCTTTTGCATCGCTCTTGGGGTTTTGCAGGCGGCGTGGAGGGCCTGGTGTGAGGAAAGATATAATCCACCTTTGTTTAGGTGTTTGGGCTCGTTTGTCTACTGGATGGGTTATGGCATAGGCTGGCTCTCTTGATGTGCTCTCGGACACATCATAGTTGGAGTGCCTTTCTGGCCTTCGAGCTGGAATTGTGCTGGCCTGTAGTAGTTGGCGGTTGGTGGTTGGGTACACCCGGTCAGTAAAGGTTTTTTGGCTTCATCTTACTCTGTTTCGTATTTGGCTTGCGGGGCCTGGGCAAATAGTGGTGGACAGTGTAGTGGTGGTAGGGAGCAGTAGCCGCAGGTTCTCCTCACTTAGTTTGCCCCTCAGAGATAACTTGATCAGTACATGTACCTGCGGGGGTGAGTACGGCAAATTGAGGAGGCAGGGTCGATGGCCTGGCATGCGGATGCAAGTTTACGAGTGTCGCCTTCACCTCGCTGCCTTGGTATCGCTTGTGTTTTATTTGTTTATGGGTTGTTTGTGGGCGTGGCGCGTTTTTAAGGTGGTGGAGGTTGGCGAGACCATATCCAGAGGGGGTAGTTATTTAATTTATTTTTGAGTAGCAGGACGATTCACCACCCTTCTGCCTTGGGGCATCACGCTACATCCTTGCCAGTCACCATGTACACCTATAGATGTTAAACAATGTTCATGTAACCTACTGGTCATGGAATGATGTGAGGCATGTGGGAGGGCTGTAGTTGGTTTCATCCTGGAGAGAGTGTAGGTTGGACTTAGTGTATTGGTTGCATTGCAGGTTGATTATCTTCTTGTAGTTTTGCCTGTTCGTTCTAGGTGGGTTTGGTGTTAGTACTTGTTAGTAGACTGTGAGTGTGGGATTAGTGTTAGAGTAGTTTACCTTCTGGGTGGGGTTCTTGTATAGCAATTTTAGTGAGCATCCTTGTTAACAAAATAAAGCCAATTGAACCTGTATTATACCTCTTCTTACCTAGTTCCACTCTATCAAGATTGTGATTCTTTGGATAGGCTCGCGGTGGTGCTTGGTTTCTATCTCATAATAGTTTTCAAGTTTATAGTTGTGAAGTCTTTTCTTCATTTCCGTTCTCTATATCCACCTTCTTTGGAAGGCATGCCTTCGTTTCACTTATCGTAGAGGTGTTTGCATTGTCACCATGCCTGCTTTCTGTCGCGATCGTTAAGTGAGATTTGGTTCCCTCTGTCACATTACTTGCATGGTTTTCTGTGGTTCTTTCTTTTGCCATCGAGCAGAACTTCACTGTTGAGGCAGAAGTCACGGGCCTTCAGCACCACATTTGGGTCCTTTTGTGGCAACCTGATCATGGTCTGAAGGAAGTTACTGTTAGGCATATGGAAATCTGAGAAAAGAAGTGCGCAAACCTCAAGATAGGGTAACTGTGCACAGACTGTCAATTTTCTGAAGAAGCCAACACCCCCCACCTTCCCCCTTATAGGGCCCACACAGCATTAGCGAGATTTGGAGAGTTGCGCCCTGTAACTAAAATGTCACATCAATGAAGCCCACTACATATCAACATATCCGTCGCCGCTATCCATCCGACCACATGCTGTGCGCAGGACATGTGGGAGGGTCCTTTGGTGCCATCTGGGAAGTGGAAAGGAGGAAATCCGTCGCAGGCACATTGAGATAGTAGCCTTCAAGATTAGGGATGTTGAACTATGAGATGAGAGTGACAGGACATTTATGGCAATAGAGACTAACAGGATGTCCCAGTAGTAGAGGCTATTAAGGACATACCGAATCCAGCCATACCCTTGTAAGATAAGCTGTAGGTTGGGTGGTCCTAGTGATAGGACCCCTCTATGAAGGCAGGCAGATCAAGGAGAAGCACGCTCAGTAAGGAAGATCTAGACAAGGTGAAAACATTTAAGACGTTGATACGTTAAGCTTAGAGTTGCAATTGGCACCAGGTGACCTGGCATAAACCTGATCACTGCATGACCGAAGAGACTATAGGAACAATAGTCAACAAGACTAAAGTAATTTGATAGTGTATGCGGACAACTAAGTTGAAGGTCGTTATTTTGTATAACAAATAGCGCTGTTATCTCAACAGAAGAATACTATTCCATAACCATGAAAGGGTGTGACAAGTTTTAGGATCATGGAGTGTTTACACTGATAAGATTCTCGATGTTTGCATATTAAAACCACAGTGGTACTTCGCAGGTATAGTAGTCAGAAGCAGTCTGTGTATACTCAGATATGAAATATAAATATCACAGTACCTCCCGGGCTTTGCCGATATTATCAAGCAATGGAGCAGAGATCTTATCGATACAAAATCGTTTACACATAAAAACTTTTACTTTACTTATTTTATCGTGACATGCCTTTTTCAACCGATTCTCCGAACAAAGAATTTGGCCTATGTCCCTCTGTTATACTAGAGATCGGCATCTGCCTAACAGTTACTATCTTGACAAGGTCTCTAGAGGCTGTCACTTGCACAGTTATTCCTCCTTTGCTTGTGCCCTTTGCAGTTACCATGCAGGGGGTGGACTACACCCTAAGGATTTTCTAGGACCGGCGGAGGAGTTCTCCTCACTAGGAGATTGTGGTCTGGATTGGCCACATAGCCCCCTTCTGGGTGTAACGTGGGATTGTTCGCCTACCTTAGCACCTTCATGGGTTGAGAGTGGGGTGGCTAGTGTGGCAGATCCAGTTCTGGTAGCGTCTTTGTAGGCGCCAGAGTCTAGTATAGCTGAGCTCATGGCTGAGCAGGGAGAGAGCACCTCTGATAGTGTAGTGGGGGTGGCTGACAACGTTGGTGGTAGTTTGTCTACTATTGGTGGAATGGAGCCTGGACATGGCAAGAGGAGGAAGAATAAGAAGTGATGAGAAAAGAATGATAGCAGCTTGCCTGTCCCCTTGGTACTCGACTCCAAGGAGGGGTCATAACTGAACCATGGGCAGGCCAGGGTGCCTGCTGGTATTGAGTCCTGGATGGTTCGGCGACATTGGGTGAGGACTAGTCGTGATACGGAGTGGACATGTCCTAGCTGTTGGACTGTCCTTCCATTGATTTGGTGGTTGGCTATGGTGAATACCTCCTAAATTGCATGCATTCACTGTAAAGAGCATACAGTGTTCTACTCCTGATAGTCCTTCTGGTCAGGATTGAAATTGGGATAGTTTCCTCTATTGTCCTGCCATGGGTTGGCCTATTCATGGATGGAGGGTAAGTTGTGTGCTCGTTGCGGGCAGGGGTAGTGCTTCGTAGTTGGTGGTGGGCATCAGCGGAATTATTGAGTAGCACCCCTAGGTGGTTTGTTATAGTGGAGATGACTACGGGCTGCCACTAGAGCCATGAGATATCGGACTATAGATAGGTTTGTGCCATCGCCTTACCAATGAGGATCTGCGGGTATTTGATAGTTGGACAGGAGATTCATAGTCATGTATTTAGTTTACAGATGCCAGTGTACATTAACTGGCCATCTGGGGGCCACACTTGTTGTATGCCAATTTTGGTGGTACAAGTATGCACAAAAATTATATTGAACCTGTTATTTACCTCTCCTTACTATTTCTCACTCTGTCACAGTCATGATACTGTAGTCAGGCTCACGCCGGTGCTTAGTTTCTATCTCACGATAGTCCTCCAGCTTTTGTGATTGAAGTCTTTTCTTTGATTCTATTCTCTGATTACACATTGGTTGGAAGGTACGCCTTCTTTCCACTTATCTTTACAGTTCTTTTATTGTTGTGTCACCTCTTCTCGGTTACTATAGTTAAGCGAGTTTTAGTTCCATCTGCTGCATCATTTGTACGGTCTTCTGGAGTTCTTTCTTTTACCATTGTGATGAACTTCGCCCCCTTATGGCGGTAGTCTCTCACCTTCGGTATCACATTTTGGTCCTCTAGCAGTAACTTGATCATGCTGCCAAAGAAGCCCCTGTTCTCATTACCTCTCTCCTGAGGCCATCGCTTCTACAGTTATCGCTGCTTCGCCTACACCATCTTTGGTCATAGTGCTGCAAGGTGAACTGGACTCCGAGATTTCTCTGGGGCTGGCAGAGGAGCTCCCCTCACTTACAGAGAGTGGTATAGTTGGTACAGTTAGCCCCCTTCTGAGAGCACGGGGGATTATTCGTCCACCTTGTCACATTCGGGTGTTGAGAGTGGGGTAGCTAGCATTACTGACCCAGTTGTTGTAGTATCCTTGCAAGCATCTAAGCTCAATATGGCTTAGCTCATAGCTGAGGGGGAAGACAGCACTTCTCGTGATGCAGTGGGGGTGGCTGATGATAATGGCGGTGGTTGGTCCACGGTTAGTGGTCTGAAACCTGGACCTGGTGAGAAGAGGAAGCTCAAGGAGTGATCGGTGAAGCCTGAAATTACCTTGCCTGTCCCATTGGTCCCCGACAATAAGGAGTGGTTATCAGCGAAACTTGTACTGACTCAAGTGCATGCTGGTATTGTGTTCTGGGTGGTCCGGCTGCTGCAGGGGAGGACTGGTTGTCATACCAAGGAGGCCTGTCCTGGTTGTGGCAGTGCTGCGGCTTGTATGGCTATTGGTTACAACAAGTACCTCCTGGCTCGCGTGTATTCAGTGCAATGAGCCCAAGGTGATTTACCTCTCTACTGATGTCCCATCTGGTTGAGATTGAGATTGAGTTCGTTTCCTATGTTGTCCTACAGTGGGTTGGCCTATACATAAATAGAGGGTAGTTTGTGTGACTACTTTGAGTAGTGGTAGTGTTTTAGTGGCTAGGGGGAGGGAAAGTGGGATCATTGAGTAGCGCACCAGGGTAGTTTGTGATTTTGTTTGAGATGACGGTGCATGTTTACAGGGGTGGTGAGATGTTGGACTATAGATAGCTTTATATAGTAGATTTACCGCTAAGGATCTGGTGGTGTTTGATGGACAGGCAGGAGGTTACAGGTCATGCATTTGGTTTACTGAAGCCGGTATGTGTTAACTGGCCACCCGGTTGCCGAACTTATTGTGTGTCAATTTTCGCAGTACAAGTATGCAGAATATTAGATTGAACCTGTTATTTACCTCTCCTTACCTTTTCGCACTCCGCGACGGTAGTGTGTTCCTTCTTCACATTTGATAGACTTTATTCCGCTTCATGATACTACTTCATTTCATCCCCTACTTTTAGTTCTTTATTGCTTGGCAGTTGGTTATAAAGTTGTTCTCACCTCAGAGCCTTCATAATGAGACAACTGTGGCCTGGTTCTGGTAATCTGTATTAGTTGTTTGGGGGAGGATGGTTTCATCTTCGATTGCCTCCTTCTCTCTGGATACCTCCCCTGTTTTCCAGGATGTCATCTCCTATTTGGAAAGATCTCCTCTCCTCCTTGGTTGTGTCCTCCATGCCTGAGGCTATTAAACCAGCCCATGTATCCATCCACCCCTGCCCCTGAGGTTCCCCTTAGCCTCACTTCGATTGCCACAAGGTCCTATGCTCTTCCTGGGGTAGACTGCATTTTCCTTCAATTTGTCTATCCTCATGGTTACCACAATGCTACATCGGCCAACTTTGATGCCCTTATGAGGGGGACCATTACCACAGCCACACCCACTATGATGAAAGAGGCAGAGCTTTCTGTACGTACCTGCCTAATCTGGCATGGTTTCTCAGCCTACTATAGCTTGGATAAGGACTCAACTATAGGTCTTCTGGTCTACTACTACTCTCACTGGGGCTCAATCTACACTCTGTCGATTGACCCTTCACTTCTATCTGACCCTCTGGCTATCATACCTGAGACCTCCCTCTCACCTGCCTAGAGTGACCTGACGGCTACTATGGTCAAGGCCAGCTTCTGGCTGACTTTCCTTCCTCCACAAGACCGTCTGCCAGTACTAAGGGCTCATGTACCTACCAAAGCAGATAGTCGAAACACCCTATTACATAGGGGTACCACCTCCTTCTACTATGTTATACTGTTCTCCTTGAGCCTCTCCTGTGGAGAAGCAGTCCTATACTATTGGAAGTTTAAACTGGACTGGTCAGTAGATAAAGACTTGGTCTTCACAGGTACAGCCCACACCTTGTCATCGTCACCATAGTAGATATTTAGTAAGACATGAATGGCTCTACCCACTGATAACTGTTTGAAAAAGAATATTGTCCTTGCCTCCCTCCTGCCACTATGGCTCCCTCCTCGGACCCACCACAGGTCCCCTTTCTGCCCTTCAGAAGTAGCTAGCCCACCAACCCCTCTTACCAGTACTGGACATCTCAAGTATTGAGTCTACCCCTTCCTCACCTCCATTCCTCCTCACTGCTGATGTGGTACTATCATCGGGACTAATTGTTAGAGACAACCCCTATGGCTCTGGAAGGAGGACAGAACTCCCAGGCAACTAATTGGGTTGGGGGACAGTAAGTATATGGCCTCCCCAGTTGCGATAGCTGACTCCCCTTTTCCTTGATGTTCTACAACCTTAGTTTCTTCTCCTTCCAGTTACTTTGAAGACATGGATGCGACTCTGTCTGACCTATGGGGCATCAGCAACCAGTTGCAAGCAATCCCGTAGCAGGTGGCATTTCCGCCTATGCTGTCCAAGGAAGCTGATGACAATGTTATCCTAGCAGACAGGATCAAAGAAGGAGCTGATAAGATATCAGCTGTAGGTAGGAGTACTCCCTCGCCCCAAGCTGATAGATAAGCCAGAAGCCTGAGCGTTACTAGCACCCCTTTGAAAAGCTTGGAGAAGATTCTTGTAGGGGACAATGAACCTCTACGCTCTCACACTTCTAGCTCCCCCAATGGGCCAGCCGATACCCAGCAAATGCCTGAGAAGATAGATACTCCAGTAAAAATATACCAGCCACAGGAGGGGTGGAAACATTGTATAAGAATACACAAATTAGAGTTTGTTGTCAGGGTGTTGGTACAAATTGTGGACCAGCAGCAGGATGACATATGAGATATGAAAGCTGAGTTGATAGATTCCTGTTCCAAGCACACTCTCCTCACCCAGAAACCTGCACTCCCTGCCCCCAAAACTATTTTGCACTACACCAAAGGCAAGGAGCTCACTATGGTAGCTTCCATTACTAAAGTCACCTTTACGGAGATAGTAAAGAGACCAGTATACATGCCCAAACATATTACCCAGGCCCTGAATGCCACATCCCCAATAAAGGACACACCTCGGGTCAAACCCAGTCGTGAAACTGACTCTGAAGGCGAGATGGTCCCTAGCGAGACTGCCCAGGCTATGGATAGCAAGAGGGTGCACTGGGAATAACGGAATACAAAGAGAGCAGAAAAATATGGGACACGGTGGGCCTGAAAGGCTGAGGACTCACTGGCCTCCAGACCTTGACCGAAACAGGAGAAGGATAGAGAGACTACCAAGAAAGCAAAACTGGCCAGTGCCCTGGAATTCACTTCGGCACCCTTACTGCAAGGCCGGCAGCTATGACCAAGGATACTTGGACCAAGGTGCAAATCAGGGAACAGGTACGCTGAGTCCACACAGGATGACAAGACACTCGCAACTCGATTTCGCCTATTTTGTCGTTTTTCCCCACACCTAGCACCAATAAGTGCAACCTCACCATGAGGTTCATGACTAGGAGGGAGGTTCTCCTCCCACAAGGCATTACTGCTAACTCTATCAGGACTTGCATTAACATAACCCTGTCAAATTCAGCCAAACTCCATGGTCTCACTGCCTACATCAGGAATGCAAGCATCCATGTACCAATCATATGTATTTATCTCACCCTAGCAGAATACAGCACCTGCGAGCTGGGAAACAAACTTGATAAGGCTAAGATCGGCTTACTTCATGATTTGAACATTTTAGAGATCGAGTTCAAGTTGGAGGTTGAGAAAATTAAGATCATCATTTCAAGTGTCCTGTTCGCGGACACAGGGTGATGATCAATCTGGGCAGTGGAGAGTTGGATTGGTGATAAGACTACTGATAGCCTTCATACTGACCTGGAAGCCTCTAACCCAAGTGTAGTAAGTGTTGCCCACTCTGAAGGAATAGGGTCTATTCATAGTATGAGACAGGCCCATACTTATACCTGTGGCATAAATTTTATAGTGGAAAAGAATGAGGCAATCAATGAAGCCCTGAAGGGTGAGAAGATCTTCCTTCATAATGGGGCCTGAAATGTTAGCGTCTTTACTGACAATAAGTCCATAAAGGGTTTTGATAAGTATATAGAGGGAGGTCACTTTCAGGCTACCTGTGCTCTCGCCCCCTTTTATAAATTTTATTTGAGGATGTACCTCACCAGGCGACATGCATGTAGCAAGTTAGGCTGTCCTACCAGTTGATATGAAGCCTACGGGTATACTAGGAGAATGTCCTACTTGTGTGACAGCTCTGCCTACTTTACTGAATACGACCAATGCCTAGCCCTGCATGCAACTACAAGGTCTCTAGCCTTATCGCTTAGGAAAACGAATACAGAATCCTTAGCTTTAGGACCAACAAAGCCAACACTGGAAGCTAACATGAATATGCTACTCTTGAAAAAAAAGCCAGGGAACAGCAGGCCCAAAAGACTGCAATGAAGACATGGTCAATCTCCCACACCTAGGGTTATGGAGGTCATGAGTAATGAAGATAATGAGGTTAACGAGGCCTCTACCCCTTGATCCAAGTCCGTAAACGCTAAAAGTAGGAAACTGTCTAAACCTTCCACCTCCACCTCCACCTCCCCCTCTTTCTGCCAGAGGATCCTGTAGTGCATTGCCAGAGGTGAGCCTCTGCTATCTACACTCATTCTGGTATTTGGCAACCTGTTCCATATCTCTGCCTTAGCACGCCAGGAGTCTGCGGAGTGTTGGATCATCAATGCCAATACTAGAAAGGTTATGAACTCTGGCGTGACAAGCCTGAGAGGATCCTGTGAGTCCCATATTTAATATTTATTATGACCATCGCATTAAAAGTGGGGAGCAGTAGATGGCATCGGGTGCTAGCATTTGATTTATTTTCTGATATAGTGGTGTTTTTTATTTTGGAACCTCCGGTTGACTCTGAAGGGTTACATGTACTGATAGAGGAGGATGGTTAGGATTTATTTTCCGTTGTTAAGGGTATAGGTGTTGAGGTGTTTCTTCACTCATATATTTGTAGGTTGATTGAGGTTCTTGAACACAGGGATGGCAGTATGTGGGTAAGATACTGGGAGACGGGAGAGAGATGGGTTGGAGTGGAAATTTATTTTCCACCCACCAGTACCAAATGTCGGTACCTGGTGTGGTAGGCAGAACTCGGGAAACCAGGTATGGTATTTGGTGACTGCAATGCTACATATGCAGACTAGGACCCTAACACTGATTCATACAATGGATCTGGAAAGTGGCTCTGTGAGTGCCTCATGTTATACTACTACAACATAATCTTGCCAAACCAGATCACCTTTCATGCCATCTCTATGATCAATCTATTTATTTACAAGTTATCTGATGTCAAACATCAGTCCTTGGATATTGCCAGATGTGAGCATGTTGCCCAGATGATTAGGCTAGAGATGGACCTCCTAGATGACATTGTGCATAGGTGCCTAGTTGGGAAAAAAGCAGATTGGGGAAAGGTGGGAGAGCAACTTGATACGCTACAGTAGGTAGAGGACCAGGAGCTGTGGAGTGGAGTAAGAAGTGTGGTGAACGGACTCCCATGGGAGTCGGTTTGGAAAGGTGAGTGCGAGTGGCAGCTACCAGAGTTGGAAAGGGTGAGGTTGGATGTAGCGAGACTCTGCAGATATTCCAAAAAGCACTCGGGGCCACTGGAAGACTACAAGCTAGTCTGATGCTTGTATGCGGCATACCTACCGCAGGCTCAGTTTGAACACATCAAGATTAAGCTGTCAGAAAGCAAGGACCTGGACATCTTACGATTAGCTAGAAAGTTGAAGACAAATCGTACACAGCCTTCTATAGAATGATTGGATCGGATGATGGCTACTGTGCATAGAAGCATCAGTGACCTGCTTGCACAACAACTCTCACCTCGCGATCGTACCCCTTAGCTGGATACCCCGATCAGTGTGGATTGTGCTCCGGAAATGGAAATTTCCTTTATCCAGTCCTCATCCAATAAAGGACCTAGTGAGGATGACAGAGGATACCTTTTTCTCCTGTTTTGGAAAAGGAAGTACATGGCGACTATGTGATACTTACCAGGCCAAAGCCTGCGGCATGACATAGTGGACTGGCATCGAGCTGAGATTGTACTTATACCAATAGCTGATAAGACCAGATAAGACATCATCAAATCCTGGAGGATGATTCACTTGCTTTCTACCATAGTGAAAGTCGTGGAACATATTGTACTACTCCAGCTAGCAGCCTGCCTTAACCTAGGAGAAATGCATTTCAGATCTCATCGGAAGGGCCAGGTACATGACACCATGGTAGTAGTGATGGAATTCCAGAAGTATAACAAAGGATACTAATACTTAATACTGTCAATAAATATTGAGAGAGGATTTGACAATATCAATGTCAACTTCCAATCAGATTTTTTGGTTGCCAGGAGATGTACAGCAGATATTTGTATGTGGGTGCAAAGGTAGACACTATGTCTAAAGGTTCAGTTCAGATTCAATGGTCGGGTCTCATGGGTGTACCATGTTTCCAAAAGGTCACCCTAAGGCTTGCCCCTCTCACTGTTCCTCTTTGGTGCTTATGTAGCAGATATCTTCAGCCCAGGGCTGGGCTGTATTCCTGGGGTTTGACACCTGGTAGCCTCGTATATTGATGACAGAGTCATTATGGTCATCATAGATACAAGGCTAGTGGTCTGCTACCAGGCTGCTGAGCTTTTTGCTGACAGCACTCGGATAGCAAGGGCTCATTGGATGCGGCTTTAGCGCTCTTAAGACACAGTGGATTGGGTTCAGTGATGTGGGGTAGAAAGGAATGGAAATATTGGGGGAGAATGTACTTCCATCGGCAGACCTTCAGGGTCTTGGGTACAGGGTTAATGTTTACCTTAATTTTTTTCTCATGTTAGTTATTGGTTAGAAAGGGATCTGCGTGTAATAAGAAAGATTGTAGTATTGGAAAAGAGGATGGGAAGTGTTGGGAGATTGGAAGTACAAATAACCTACTGCCTGGTACAAGCAGCCAACCTTCAGAATATTTATTACAGACTTGAGTTTTTAACCAACTACCTATCGTACGTGAAACAAATTTAGGACCATATCATTGACAGCCTCTATTCTGTATGTCGGACACCAAACCAGCTGGCGAATAATAGATTGCTTGCAGAATTTGGGACCTGCTGGTCCACGTTCAGGGGAGATACTTGCACCAGAGGTGCTATAGCCCATTCATTAATTACCAATACTACAACAATCATCAATAGTTTGATCATATTTGGCTTAATTAGAAGGAGGAAGGAATAGTTGCCCAATGGCACACCCGGGACAAGATGCTCGCTTACTAATCCGGTATTACAATTGGGAAAGGTAAGACATACATTGCATATCAACAGCATCAGTTGTTTGAGAAACCTGCTACAACTTCACATGTGGTTATATATGCTGCTGAATCCAAATCTTCCACATGGGCTGAGGTAGCCAGGGTGGTATTTGAGAAAGGGGTCTTGACCTGTGTTGATGGATACTCAGTTCTCCAATGATAGAGCATTGTTGAATGCAAACTGTTCGCTGTCGTTTGTGCCCTCTGTGAGATCCTGGTTGCAGTGAAAAGGCAGCCTGTGTGTGTATTGTTGTACTATGTGCCAGGCCACATCATGGTTGACAACATATTTCACGCAGGTGACTTGGCCGAGATATGGGAGGTAATGGCTCTTCTGTTAAGGGATTTATCCCATATTAGGTTAGGCCAGATTCCTGAATATATAGACATTGACAGCCAGGCACATACCGACACCAAGGCCAAGGGATGTACATGCCTTCCTGTTGCATAGACCTGGAGGTGGGAAGGGGTCAGCTTGGAATAGGACATGCGGTACTAGTAGGGGAGTTGCATTGTGAGGAGTGGAGTACCAGGCATGAAGGTGAGTGACACAGTGATACGATCCCTAGCTGGTATGAGTTCTCAGCAATGGGTAGATGATACTTCTCTCTTATTTATTTCTCGACAATAGCTCTTAGGCTAATGCCTGCGATAAGGTGGGAGAGACTCTCGGGTCTCTAGTCCTTCTCACTTACTGTACTGTTTCTCGAACTCTACTCGTATAGTAGAGTTCCTATCTCAACTCAACTCGTATAGTAGAGTTCCCGTCCCAAACTCTACTCGTATTGTACAGTCCACATCCCAAACTCTACTCGTATAGTAGAGTTCTTGTCTTATAAGTAATGATTCGTAAAGAGGGTAAAGGTTTTATATTCATAAAAGCATAAAATAATAAGTAAGGAAATAACTTAGAATGAAGGGTGAAGAGCCTATCTACTCGGTCCTCTTTTTGTTTTTACTTTTTTTTATCTTTTTTTATCATCAATTTTGTTCGGGGTTTAAGGTATACCGTCCGCATGCAGCACAAGCTATGGCAGACACATAAACCTCCCGCCCTATGCCACCCCAAAACAGGCAGAAGAAAAACAGTCAATGAACTGGAACAAGAAAGTGCACTAGCAGACAGGACCGAAACCCCGGGAACATGACAACCCACGCCCAAAACCCACGCAATCAAAAAAACTCGCTGGCCCAGCAAGTTGTAGTATACACAAACAGTAAAGACTGTAAAATAAAGCCAACCAAGCCCATCAAAAGAAAAGAAACTCCACTTCCCGACAGTGGTCTAACCCCATCGCAAGAGTCGTCTTAAACAGTCTTAAACGGGCCGAACAGTGCCAGCAATGACATAAAACGTCTAGAGCTAAGGGATATACTTGACAAAGTGAAAGGGGAACAGAAGAGAGAAAAGCCTAGGGTGAGGAAAACAGAACCAGTGGCTAGGCACAGGGACTAGTGCAATCCGGACTGGGAAGCGCGGTGGAGACGCCGGAAGGAGATGGAGGTAAGGTGGTATAGCAGTAGGGTGCAAGTTGAGTTAGGGTGTAGCAGTAGGATGCAAGTCAATCCCGCCATCAGGTTAGGAAGGAAACCGAATACGACCATGTCAACTATCGGTAATGGTGTGCGTATCTCTCTAGGTGGTCCCCAGGGACGGATGGCTACCGATTTTACAGCATCTCTCATGTAGTCACTTGTTCTACAAGTGATAGCGTCACTTAGTGGATGGGATACCAGCGCTTAAGCCGACCGCAGGAAGGGGCAAGATTGACCTGTGGGCCTGTTAGAGTGTTCGCACGTACCGCAAACTGTGTTTCTAGCCGGCTGGAGCATGGGAGGGAAACGGTTGCCGGCTGTTAGGAGCGGTCTGGCTAAGGGCGAAGATGGGCGGGGATGGGCAGCACGAAAGGAATACCAGAACCCCGAGGGAGGAAAGCCTCGACGTGTAGAAAAGCAGAAGAGGGCAGTGGGAGGAGGTCGATGGCTGACACTCCTAGGCCGAAGCCATTGTGCAAGGAGAGTGGGGGCCGGATGGTTCCCGAGATCTCAAGCATTGAAGGTCAATTTCAAGCGCGGGGAAAATAGAGGAGACAGAGGATGCCTATCTACTCGGCCATTTTTTCTCTTTTCTTTTTTTTTTCTTTTTTATCTTTATATATTGTTTGTTTACGGTACAAGAACTTGCATACAGCGCTAGCTATGGCACATCGACCGTCTCCGCTACACCTCCAGTCGTTGAAATTTATTACCTATTTGGGAACGACTCAACACCAGAGGCAACCATCACCACTTTTCGGTCTAGGACCCCCCCCCTCTGGGGGGTCCTGGCCATCCTTTTCATCACTTCTTTGCCCTTGGGCATCGACTTCAAAGCCTGTTCTCGAGGTCTACCCTCTTGGGCCCCTCCTCCTCCCTCCTACGATGTCTCAGGACGTTGTTTGCTCCTCTTGCCCCGCTGTTGTTTTGCACCTCGCTTAACATTGGCACGGTCGGGTTTCACGGTTTCTCTCTCCAGACGGCTGGGACTACAGTTCGCGGTAGGCGACTTCGGTGTTTCTCTCTCCCCGCCCTTCTGGGCCTGGGTTTGGGTTCCCACGACCTACGGTCGACTTCGCCACATTCCTCCTTCACACTGCTTGGTGGTGGGATCCCATCCACTAAGTGACGCTATCTCTCAGAGAACAAGGGACTACAAGAGAGACGCGGTAAGACGCCTTCGGTGTGTGGGAGGTACCCGCCTAGTACAGACACGAACACGATTCCGACAGTTGAGAGCTTCTGGGTCTACCCCTCCCTCTTCACCCTCCCATCGGTCGGCTGGCACCCTTACTGCCACCTCCCCACCACTCTGGCTGGCACCCTCTTCGGGTGCTTCCTCCGGCTGGCATCCTCTCTGCTGGGCTGGCATCCCCTCTGCTGGGCGGCATCCCCACTGCCTCCAGAGGTTGGGTTCACATCTGCCCTCCTCGCTCCTCCTCCTGGCTCTGTCGCCTCGGTGACATCCGCTGGCTGGCACCCTACTGCCCCTACTCTACTTTGTTGTGTTCCGGTGGACACTGGGGTTAGGCTTCGACGTCCCGTTACAAGGCCGGTCTGATCTCCTCCCTTCTACTTCACTGCTTCCATCCTGGGCCAGATGTTCATCTATAGCGCCTGATCCTCACTCTGGGGATATAGCCTTCGTGTATGGGAGAGTGTGCAGGCATCTACTGCATTGTGTGGTAGCGAGGTGTTAATTGGGGTTCTCGATGTTGTTTCACTAACGGGCCGGGGTCTTCTCTTGTTGTTGCATGTCTGTGGAGGTTGTTGGTTCGTGTTCGGGGTACGCTGCTTCTCGGGGCTTGGTTTTTATACCCCAGAGGGTTTCCCAGGCAGCTGGGCGGGGCTAGGCCTAGGTGGGGGTTTTTGACCGCCTTAGCGCGAGCTTTATGTGGTTCTTTGTACCGTAAACTAAATGAAAATGATTTAAAAAAAAAAAAAAAAAAAGAAAAAAAAGCGCTAGCTATGGCATAAAGAAAAACCTTAATCTCCAAAAACCCGCAGACACAAAAGAAACAAGTACACCAAACTATAAGATCCTCGTAAGTGTGTCCGATAGCTGATACGAAATCCCCGGGAAATAAAACAAGCAAATGCACAAATCAGAACGAAAAGTAAAACCATCCAGCTGCGAAGGCAGGAGTCCGGCAGAAATAAACGGGGGGCGAGGGCCCATGCTCAAGGCGCAAAACCGTGAATTGGGAGCGCCACCTCAACAGAAGCGGGAGCGAGCGGGGGGTCCCAGCACGCAGGTAGCATGCCAGGAGGAAAGCCTGTGGCGGTCACATTCATGTATCTCGCCAGGCAGTGGAGGGAGTCCTTGTTGGTCCATAGGGGGCTGTCTTCGCCAAGGTCCGTGAGCCCCGGGAGGTGGTGCTCACGAGGCTCCTTGCGAGACTCGCAGTATAGGACTGCGTGTTCGAAATCCTCCTTGTCCTCCTCACAATAAGGGCAGAGGGGGGAGGGGTCATCAGTGAACCAGGAGGGGTGGGCAGCGAGGTAGCTCTTGCCCAAGCATAACTGATGGATCCTGCCCGCTATGAATCATCCCAGGCCCATGAAGGGATGGGGCTTGAGGGACGCGGCATAGGGGTAGTAGGGCGGGGGGGGGGAAACTGAGTAGACCAGTCTCGAAGGAGAGCGTTTCGCAGCTGTAGCTTGACCAACTGGTAAGATGGGGTACCCGCCATCACAGGGGGCTGGTTGGGAGGAAGGAGGCCAGGAGAGGCCACCGGGACTGGGCCTGATTGGTTGATGAATTGGATGGTCCGGTGGGCAATGGCATCTAACAGAAGGTGTTTCCATATGGGGGGACAGGGAGGAGAGGTTTTCCTGAGGAGCGGGGCGTAAACGAATGTCAGACCCCTAGTGTATCGTCGGTGGGCTTCCCAAGTCCGGAAGGAGGAGGAGGTAGGGAAGGACGGGTGAAGCCTGGCCGTCGCAGGGTTGGTCTTAGGGGGGAGACAGACAAGCCGAACAGCCGCTAGCCTTTGTTAGTGGAGAACCAGAAGCGGGAGGGGGGGTAGGGCCGACTCACATGCCAGGATGCCAACCGGTGTGGACGAGAAACAGTTTGTCACCCATCTCTGGACGGCCCTCCAAAAAAGCGGACATCCTGTCCAGGAGGGTGAGGCTTGGTGAGACCAGGTCGGCCCCATGGAGGAGGATGGGGGAGATAAGGGAGGATGCCAGACAATGGCAGAGAGGGGGGGGAGACCTTTGCCGGGCCTGGAAAGCCATTTGATCGTCATGAAGGCTGCTTGGGCCCAGCTGAGCCTCCTCGTGAAGTGGAAGGTAGTGCCTTTGTTGCTGGAAGTGGATGAGAGCTCGAACCAATATCCAAGCCAGCGAATCAACTTGGAGGGGCGAAAGAGGAGCCCATCTATCAAGACAGGGATTGCGGGAGGATGGACCTTTTGCGCTAGGGTCACCCAGTGCATGAGCTCTGTCTTCGGGATCGAGAAGGCTACACCCAGCCTCCCAGCTTTCGCCTGGAGAGCCCTGGTGATGCCTTGGAGCCTCTGGACATTCCTGTGGTAAGAACCAGAGGGGACCGTGATAGCGAAATCGTCCACGTAGGAGAGGATTAGGCCACGAGGGACCGAGAAATGCAGCGAGGATACGTAAATCACAAACAGGAGGGGGGAGATCGGAGACCCCTGGGGGGTGCCGACAGAGACTGGCGAAAAGATCTGGGAGGCCCCCTGTAAAACCAGGCGGCAAGAGCGGCCGTGGAGGAAGGACCTGATCCATGAGACCATGTGCGGGTTGACCGCCTTAGTGGCAAGTCTGTCGCAGAGAATGGGGGCTGAAACATTGTCGAATCCGCCATTAATGTCAAGGAAGAGTGTCGCAACCTTGAGCTTAGGGCGCATGAAAAGTTGAACTTCATGAGAGAGAGTTGCCGCAGTATCAAAGGTACTCAGACCTGGAAGGGAACCGGTCTGGTGGGGGGACAGGAGGCTTAGGAAATGGGCCAGGGCAGAGAGGCGGGATGCCAGAACCCTTTCTAGGATCTTGGAAATGGTCTCGAGGAGGACGATGATACGGAAAGACGCCGGCGTGTTGTAGGAGGGTTTCTCTGGCTTGTCGAGGACTATCCCGTTCGCTTTCTTCAGGGAGGGGGGATGGTGGCCACACCGGACAAGGGGGCCGAGGATGGAGGGGAGGATGCTTGGGTTCAACGTGTGGACTCTCTTCCAGACAGAGTATGGGATCCGGTCGGGGCCGGGAGCGGAGGACGAGGAGGAGCTTCGGAGGGCGACTGTTATCTCCTCTGCTGATAGCGGGGGAACCTCTTTGCACTCGCCCATAATCGCGGGAGGGTCCGAAGACTGTTTCTCCAGGAAGAAGTGGGAGAGAAGGGTGGTGTTTATGTCCACTGGGCTCTCAGCCCCAGGTAGCTGTGGGAACCTGTCCGAGGGCGTTCCAAAGGCGTAGCGTTTCGCAGTCCAGAGCGTTTGGGGGGTGGCGGTTCTGAGGAAATTGTTCCAATAATCAGTTTTGGCTCTTTTAATAGCCTTGAAGTATAGCAGGCGGGCTTCCCTGCACCACTGTTTAGACGAGGTGAGCGGATCTCGCTGTGCCGACTGAACCGTTGAGTGGAAGGCAGCCCTTTGAGCTGTGAGGTCAGGGGTCCACCATGGCTGGGATCGGGGGGAGGGTCTCTTGTCCGGGGTGTGTAGTCTGAGGATGGTCCTAAGTCTTCCCAGGGCAGTGTCGAACCAGGTCGAGAAAGTATAGGGTGTGGGGAGAGGGGGAGGGGGGTCGAACCTGCCTATCTACTTGGCCTTTTTTTCTTCTCTTTTTTTTTTTTCTCTTTTTNTTTTTTAACTTCATATATTCTTTGTTTACGGCACAAGAACTTGCATGCAGCGCTTGCTATGGCATAAAGAAAAACCTTAATCTCAAAAAACCCACAGACACAAAAGAAACAATCACACCAAACTATAAAATCCTCCTAAGTGTGTCCGATAGCTGACATGAAATCCCCAGGAAATAAAACAAAGAAATGCAAAAATCATAGCGAAAAGTAAAACCATCCAGCTGGGAAAGCAGGTGTCCGGCGGAAATAAATGGGGGGCGAGGGCCCAAGCTCAGGGCGCGAAACTGCAAATCAGGAGCGCCACCTCAACAGAAGCGGGAGCGAGCGGGGGGTCCCAGCACGCAGGCGGCATGCCAGGAGGAAAGCCTGTGGCGGTCACATTCAGGTATCTCGCCAGGGAGTGGAGGGAGTCCTTGTTGGTCCATAGGGGGCTGTTTTCGCCGAAGTCCGTGAGCGCGCGGAGGTGGCGCTCATGAGGCTCCTTGCAAGACTCGCACTACAGGAGGGCATGTTCGAAATCCCCCTCGTCCTCCTCACATTAAGGGCAGAGGGGGGAGCAGTCGTCAGTGAACCAGGAGGGGTGGGCAGCGAGGTAACTCTTGCACGAGCGCATCTGATGAATCCTGCCCGCTATGAATCTCCCCAGGCGCATGAAGTGATGGGCCTTAAGGGACGCGGCGTAGGGGTAGTAGGGCGGGGGGGGGAAACTGAGTAGACCAGTCTCGAAGGAAAGCGTTTCGCAGCCGTAGCTTCACCGACTGGTAAGATGGGGTACCCGCCGTCACAGGGAGCTGGTCGGGAGGAAGGAGGCCGGGGGAGGCCACTGGGACTGGGCCTCAGGGGTTGATTAATTGGATGGTCATGTGGGCAATGGCATCCAACCGAAGGTGTTTCCGTACGGGGGGACAGGGAGGAGAGGTTTTCCTGAGGAGCGGGGCGTAAACGGATGTCCGACCCCTAGTGTATCGTCGGTGGTCTTCCCAGGTACGGAAGGAGGAGGAGGTAGGGAAGGATGGGTGAAGCCTGGCCATCGCAGGGTTGGTCTCAGCAAGGCGGCAGACAAGCCTATCTGCGCGGCCTTTTTTCTTTTTTTCTTTTTTTTTTCTTTTTTTATCTTCATGTAATCATTGATATTTAGGGTACAAGAACTTGCATGCAGCGCTAGCTATGGCATAAACAATCCCCATTCCTCCTCCCGCCCGGCCCAACCGCATCTCCAAGACCATCTGGTATCAGCCTAACCGCACATCTCGCTCCAAGGAAAAACCCGTCCCTACCTCGCAAGCGAACTCAGAGAATAGGGGAAGCCTAACTAAGAAGGAAGCAGGAAAACATAAGAAGGTAACCGCCCGGGACATCACAGAAAAAACAAAAGAAAACTCGCACCAGGGTGAGCCCCACAACAACCAAGCCAGAGATACGCGCTGGCAGCAGAAAACCGTAGATGTTATCCTGGAAC
>JACCEG010000030.1:437131-448343 GCA_014065205.1 Tuber brumale | reverse complement strand
AGGATGTAGCAGTAGGGTGCAAGCCGATCCAACCGCCAGAACGGGCCAGAAACCCAACGCGACCGTGTCAACTATCGGTAATCGTGTTCGTGTCTTGCTAGGCGGTCTCCAACAAGAGAAGTCCCAACTTGAACCGTAAGACTAGGAGGGTATGGCCAGATCTCCAAGCGAGACAGGCCCCGAAGTTACTAGCCGAGGCATTCCCCCACGGTGCTCGTGCACACAGAGAGACAGGCGTCCACCACAGTCAACGCCAAACGGAAACGAAGAAGAGAGGTTCCCAAGGAAGGAGAGGAGCGAGGTCGACCAACAGGCCTAAAGAGTAGTCCTCGCGTACTGCAGAAACCGTGATCCCAGCCGTCTGAAGCATGGGAAGCGAGCGGTCGCCGACCGTGAGGAGGGGCCTCGCTAAGCGAGGAAAGGGGCGAGAACGGGCAGCAGAAAGGCAGTACCGGAACTCAGAGGGAGAAAAGCCTCGACGCGTAAAAGAGCAGAGGAGGGCAGTGGGGAGAGGAGGGATATGGCCGTCACTCGTAGGCCGAAGCCATCGTGAGAGGAGAGGGGGGGTGGATGGTTAGTGAATACCTAGCGTTGAGGGTTGATTTCAATCGCCGGGTGTGTAGAGGAGACGGAGGATGGCCTATCTACTCGGCCATAGTGACCTCCTTATATAGTTGCCCTTTATGCCCTTGTGACTCACTCCTCAAGTCACATGCCACATTTGACTGACAACTGTGAGTCATACCAAAACATCATAATAGTGTCATATGACCAAAGTAGTCATATGCCCAAGACCAATGACCTCTAAATGATGTCATGTGTGAAACATAACATATCATCATAACCATATCATATGACCAAAGTGGTTATATGTGCGAAACCCATGACCTCTAAGGAAGTCATGTGCGAAATATAACAGACCTATGACTCATAACTATGAGTTATGTGAAAACCTCTTTCGTGCTAAGCCACATTTGTGATATTAGCTCCTCCCTTGCGAAGCTTGTGTGCCTTCAAGCTTTGAATCTCCCATCATGGAGGCAATCCGTGAACCTCAGGATGTGTTTGAAATAGTGGGTCACCTTGCGGCTGAGTTTGTGCACCTCATCAATGATGGCTCTTCGATTGAGCTATTCCTTCCGTTGCTCTTCGTCACCCCATCCTATCTTCTCATAGGAGGCCAGGACTATCTCCGTCCCCCTTCTTGCTCCATCAATCATTTGCTGAAGTTTCTTATTTTCGCCCTCCAGGTGGACGATGGTTTCTTGCTGTCGATTTGTTTCCTCCACCTGCGGACCAGTTAATCGCCATAAGCGTTCTCCAATTCGACGTAGTTCTTCCTTGGATGCAAAGGTTTTTGTATATCCTCCTTCCTTGGGTTCCATCCTCAAAACCTCATCGGTTGCCTGCTTGACTTCACAATGTTGTCTGCGATGGTAGGAGCAGCACCTGCACATGCAGTTCCGCCAGGAGATGTTGTTGTGTGAGGGGCCAGTGGGTGGAGGTTGTGGTTATGTTGCCAATTCAGTCTAGATTGGGGTAGTTCATGGCGACCTCCTTGTTGCCGACCTCTTGCTAGGGAAGAAGTTGCTACGCTATTCTTTGTCTAGGTGCATGGAGCACCTGTCGTCTGTACTTGCCATCCAGTGATAAATGGCATAGTTTCTTTTATTGTCGTTGACCACCTTGGCCCACTTGGCCTCAATGATTTTCTCATCTTCCTCCTTCTTGATTCTGATTTCTTCCTCTGCTGTAGCCCACTTGGCTACATCAGGTGGAGGGCTAGTGGGGCTACATATGAGTTCGAAGTCATCCAGAGCGTCCATAATACTCGGTTGGCAGTTTCTGTGGGTAGCGCTAGTGCAAGAAGATGAGCATATCTTGCGCTTTTCCCAAGTTTGTAGCTCGGTACCACTTTTGATTGTATTCGGGGGAGTAACTGGTCTACTTAGCATGGTATTGAAGGTTAAAGTGATAAAACCAGGAGTCAATTATTTTGTCAAGTTCATATTCGGGTTCTCCCTCTCGCTTGATAGGCAGAGGAAGCATGATTGTTTATGAGGGGAGCTTGTTGTTCTGATAGAGTTCCAAAAGCAAGATGTGGAATGTATTGTATATCTTCATGGAATGGGGAAGGGCGAGTTTATATGCTGGTCTCCCTATCCTTTCCAATATCTGGAATGGTTCCATTTTCTTGTAATCCAATTTCTTGGATGATCGTATTGTTCGTATGTTCCTTGGTAGTTACCACACCTTATCCCCTCGTTGTAGGTGTGGATCAGGTTTCCGTGGTCAGCGTAGTTTTCTTTTTGTCATAATTGTGGTGTCATCATCTCTGCCTGTCGGGTGTCATGTAATTGACTCCTATCTTCTTTTTCCATTATCAGTCCTTGGGTCATATGACCAATGGCCTAATATTCTGGGTTGAGACCGTAGTTTGCGTAAAAGGGTGTCACCTTAATTATTTCTTATTTTCCATTGTTGTATGCAAACTCCGCTACTGCTAGTAACTAGCTCGAATTATCCTGTTGATAGTTAATATAGGTTCATAGATATTGTTCCAATATGCTATTCATTCGTTCTGTTTGTTCATTTATTTGTGTATGGAAGGCTGTAGATAGTTTCCCCTTGCTTCTGAGTTCTTCCGTTATCTCCTTCGATATTTCTGACGTGAATATGGACTCTTGATTGGTGATGATGTCTTTCGGTAGACCATGTAGTTGAAGGTTTTCTGGGATGAATGTTGTTGCGAACTGCCGTGCTGTCGCATCCATTCGCGTGGGTATAAAATGGCTCATTTTTGTGAGGCAGTATATCATGACCAAGCTTGAATCATATCTATTGGCCTTAGGTAATTCCGTTATGAAATCCATAGGTATAGATGTCCATGGTTTTTCTGGTGCTTTGTTGGGTTTTAATAGCCCATATAGTACGTGTCGCACCACCTTAGTTCTTTCACCTATGTTGCAGTTTTTGACGTATCGCTTGACTGACTCCTGCAGTCATGGCCAGTAGTATTTTCTTGTAAGCTGCTCCGTCGTTTTAGCTGTTCCTGCGCGTCCTTCCTGTTTATTGTCGTCGTGCTTTATGATAAGGTTTGTGCTTGTCTTCTGGTCTTTCGATATCTATATCTTTCAGTTGTACCAAAGGTAGTGGTCTCTACATTTGCATAGGCCTCAGGCCACCTGTTTTCTTTCCTTGTCCCCTCTTTCCCGGTTCTCGCTTATTTCTCGGAATTCCTTTTCTCCTTTGATTGCTTTTCATAGTTGTTCGTCGTCCTCCCCCTGGATCTCTGTTGACTCCATAGCTTCAAAGTCTTCTTTTGCAAGCAGCACCCTATTTTTCTGCTTGATCTGTGCGACCTCTTTCTCTTGTGGTTTGTCGCTTGCGATACTCATTAAGGCATCAGGTTTTCCTCTTTCTTTTCCGGGTTGGTATTCGATTTTGAAGTTGCATTTGCTCATACTCTCTATCCATCAGATTTGTCTGTCGCTGTGCTCCTTTGTTGTCATGAATGGCACTAGATTCTTGTGATCAGTTAGAACTCTAACCTGGCGGTCATTCTTCTGTATGTATTGTCACCATTTCTGGAGTGCTTGAACTCTCTTAAATAGTTCTTTGTTGACAACGTGGTAGTTGTATTCGCCTGGTATCATCATCTTTGACCAACAGCACACCGGGTACCATTTTCCGTCTTCACATTTCGGTGATAGGATTCCAGAATGGACATATTTCGATGCATCTGTCTCGATGGTTGTTTCCCTTCCCGGAGCGAAGTGCACCAATATTGGTGCCCTTTTGAGTTTCATTCTGATGACATCGCAGGCCTTCTTTTCCTTCTCTCCCCATTCACATTTGATATCCTTCTTGGTCAGGTTATAGAACGGTTTTTGCCATTCGGCTAAATCCTTTTATAATCATTTTGTAAAAGTTTCAGAATCCTATGAAACATAGGATATCTGTTTTGTTGTTCGGCTTCGCCCAGTCTTATATGGCCGCTGTTTGGACTAGGTCCACTTGAACTCCCTGTCTATTGATAACGAATCCTAGGTACACTGTTTCCGTCTTGTGGAACTTGTATTTTTAATATTTGATCTTCATCCTCGACTTCTGAATCTCATTCATGATATTGCTGACATCATTCCAGTGTTGCTCCAGATTTTCAGAATGTATGAGTACATTGTCTAGGTAGACCATGCAGTATATATCCATGAATTTGTTGAGTACTTGGTGGATCTATCGTTGGAATGATGCCGATGCATTGGTCAAGCCAAACGGCATGACCAAGTATTCGTACATCCAGTATCTTGTCACTAAGCTTGTTTTTAATTTATCTCCTCCTTTTATCTGTCGGTTATGATAGGCATTCTTGATGTCCAGCTTAGTGAAGTATTTTGCTGATATCAATCGATCTAGTACTTTTCCTATAAGTGGCAGTAGGTATCGATCCTTCTTTCTTACTGAGTTGTGGACTCGGTAGTCCACGCACAGTCTCATCATCCCATCCTTCTTTTTCTTGAATAGGATGGGTGATCCTTCCGATGTGAACCAGTGTTGTATCCACGCTCTCTTCATATTCTGTTGAATATATTCCCGTAATTTCTCCAAATCTTTCTCCCCCAGTGGGTAATAGCATTGACAAGGGATATTCTTCTTTGCTTTTGTTTTCTCATCCTTCTCGATATGGATCTCCTGATCCACTTCTGGTCTCCCTGGCGGTAGTCTGTAGGCCTCTTCCTCTTAGAATAGGTTTTTGAATCAATAGTCTTCGTGTGGTATTATGTCGTACCACTCCTTCTCTTGTCATTGCTGTTTTTGTCGTATCGCCAGCTTATTGCTGATATTGATCTCAGCCAATTCCCGCTTTTCTTCTTGCAGGTTCTATTTGAGGATCCCTGTAAGGTCTCCTCTCTTGTAATATCTGCCAAAGGCATGACTTGATATTTCTCGAATCTGCCCTGATTCTTCTTTCTTAGTCTGTTGGCTTTCCGCGCTGCCAAAGCCTGTCATTCCTATTTCGGTACCATGAAGTGCTCGTATTTCATGCAATTCTTCTTTCTTGATCTTCTCGACAATCAACTGCGCTATCCAATCTCGTTGTCGAATGTCTTGGTTAATGTCTTGCCAGGTTGCCCGAATCACTGTGATCTCTCCACTATAGGTGGCATCGATGACCCCAGCATTGGTAATGAGTCACTTCGTGACTGCTAGTCCACTGCGCAGTGCTATCCATCCATAGGTACCAGGAGGTAGTCCAATCACTATCCCCATGGATATCGTCTGTTGACCCCTTGCTTAGATCCCCTTCTCTGGGTCGGCATCTATGTTGTGTCCTGCCACTTGTTGGGCACCCTTTGATAGTCACAACGCCGTATCGTGTAACTTCTGGAATCTGAATCTCAGATCTGGTTTTTCTCTCACTTGGTCAAATTGTGCTTTCAGGTTCTCCTTTCGAGCTTCTCTTTCGTGTGTCGTAAACACCACTAGCGAACTATTGCGACATCCTGTCGTACATCGTTTACTACACAATGTAATCATGTTATGGTGTCAGTCAATCGTGGGGTTGTGTTCTCTTAACCATGGTATCCCGAGGATAAGCTCATGGTATTTCAGTTTTGCTACCTGGAAGGTGGCCTCTTCCCTATGGCTGTCTATAGCCATAGGTACTTGCACTGTACGAGTTATTGGTCCCATAGTGTTGGGTTTTCAATCTGCTAGATAAACCTGTCTCTTCTTTCGTGTCAGTATCAGGGAGTAGTTGTATTTGTCGCAGATTTCCTTGTCGATGAAATTTTCAGTTGCCCCTGAGTCGAGCATTATATGTATCATAGTATCTTTCTTTTTCGTGACGTATAATATAGTCTTGATGAAAATATGATCTCCTTCTTCTTCCAGTAGTGCCGTGTAGTAGTTTGCCATGGTGATCTTTTTCATCCTGTTCATGTCCATCCTCTCCCTTCCGCTAGTTTTTCCACCCTTCTTGTTCACCAGACCATCGCTTATGAGGGACCATCTTCTTATTCCGGTTGATCCACCTCCGTGGTCATCTCTCTTCAGTTGCTTCTCTTCTATTGTCTCATCCAGTTCTTACCTTGGGCAGGTGTAACTGGTTTCAGTCCATTATCGGATCAGTTTTGGCATTCCCGGATTCGATGTCCCTTTTCGCTGCATCTCAAGCAGAAATTCTGATCTCTTCATTTCTTGTATTCTTCATTGGACTGATTGAGGGGTCACCGTCTCTGAGCTTTGTTCATCTCCACTTCGCAGTTGATAGTGGGTTTGAAACTTCCTTTGTGGAGTTGTGATATCAGCCTGGATGTTCCATCTGTGTTCAGCAGGGTGGAGGTTTCCTTCAGGATGGCCCAGGCTGCCAGTTCTTTGACCACGTTGGTTTTGGAGTCGCAATGTTCAAATTCCTTTCGCAATTTTTCTGACATGCCTGCATATAGGTATTGTGACACTGTTGCATCGTCCAATAGTGGTTCGGTCTGGTGGAGCCTAAACTCGTTCCAGTATTCCGCCATGGATTGGGATATCTACTCCACGTTCATTATATGTATCCCAGCTGCACCCCATCGGTCGACCTCTCCAAACTGTCTTTTAATTGCTTCCTGGAAATCATGCCCGCTCCTATATTCTATTAGTTTGTTGCCCTTCATATATGGTGTGAGCCATTGGCTTGCATCTCCTCTTAGGAGACTTGAAATATCAGCGATCATTTCCGCATCGTATCCTACTTGCCAACCCATGGCTCTCAAGTAGATCGTTAATTCGGTTATCCAATTTCGAATTCGGTGTCTGTTTCCAATGTATGTTTCTGGTTCCTTGACATTGAGTTGATGTTGGGTTATCAGTCGGAGGATTTGTTCTATTTGTTCTCGACTGGACTCCGGCGCTGCTCCTAGTGTTGTGCCTGGTGCTGGGCTAGCCCCTTCTCCTGCAAGTAGTATGGGTGGCTCCATCTTTTTACCCACGCCTTCTTCGGAGCTGGATGTCCCCTCAACCCATTGTTCTTCTGGTGTTATCATACTGGGTGTTCCTCTGAGTTGTGATACCGTTCTTTATAATTTGTTTGCCACTTCAGGTAGCTCCAAGGACTGGTCCTGGAAAGTGTAGTCCGTATTGGTATCGTCTAAGTGTCGCTATAAG
The DNA here is from genome assembly GCA_014065205.1 of Tuber brumale. NCBI lineage: Eukaryota > Fungi > Ascomycota > Pezizomycetes > Pezizales > Tuberaceae > Tuber > Tuber brumale. The sequence goes on along the minus strand of JACCEG010000030.1, from coordinate 441,194 downwards.
CGACACTTCATAATGTTACGATCCCTATCAGGTATTAGTTCTCCGCAATGGATAGAGAATACTGCTTTCTTCTTTCTTTCTCAATGATAACTATTAGGCCGATGCCTGTGATAAGGTACCAGAGACTCTCATGTCTCTAGTCCTTATCGCATATTGTACTGTTTCTCTAACTCTACTTGTATAGTAGAATTGTCGTCTCTTAGGTAATGATTCGTAAAGAGTGTCAAGGTTTTATATTCGTAAAAGCATAAAATAATAAGTTAGGAAATAACTTATAACGAAACATGTGGAGGCTAACTATGCGGCCTTTTTACTTTTTTTTGTTTTTATTTTTACGTTTTTACCTTTTTTTTATCATCAATTTTATTCTGAGTTTAAGGTATACCGTCCGCATGCAGAGCAAGCTATGGCAGACATATAAACCTTCCCACCTAGGCCAGCCTGAAACAGCCAGAAGAAACACCAACAATGAACCTGAACAAAAAGGCACACTGGCGGACAGGACCCAAACCCACAGAACATGATACCACGAGCCCGAACCCCGCGCAGTCAGAAAAGCTCGCCTGCCCCACTACTTGTAGTATACACCAACGGTAAAGACTGTAAAGAAAAGACACCCAAGCCCATCAGAACAAAAGAAACCCCAGTTCCTGACAGTGGTCTAACCCCATAGTAAGAGCCACCCGAAACAGTTTTAACGCGGCCGAAGCAGTACCCCCTGCGACATAAATCGTCTATGGCTAAGGGATATACCCGACAAAGTGGAAGGGGAACAGAAGATAGAAAAGGCCTGGTGGAGGAAAACCGAACCCGTGGCAGGGCACGGGGACTAGTGCTATCCAGACCAGGAAGCCCGGTAGTGACATCCAAAGAGCGTCGAAGTATGGCATTGTCGCAGTAGGATGCAAGCCGAGTGAGGGGGTAGCAGTAGGGTGCCAGCGGATCCAACCACCAGGGCAGGAAGGAAACCGAACACAACCATGTCAACTCTCGGAAATTGGCTGCGTGTCTTGCTAGGCGCTCCCCAGAGGCAGAAGGCAAGCGATCTTACTGTGTCTCTCATGTAGTTCCAAGTTCTATGTGAGATAGCATCGCTTAGCGGATGTGATACCACCACTTAAGCCAACAGTGACGAGGGGCGAAATCGACCCGATGGCCTGTTAGAGAGCTCTCGCGTACCGCAAACCATGTTCCCAGCCATCTAAAGCATGGTAAGTGAATGGTTGTTGACGATGCGGAGGGGACTCACTAAGTGAGGAGAGTAGCAGGGATGTGCAGCGTGAAAGGCATACCGGAACCCAGAGGGAGGAATGCGTGGACACATAAAAAAGCAGAAGAGGTCAGTGGAAGGAGGGGGATGGCCGTCACTCCTAGGCCGAAGCCATTGTGGGAGGAGAGGAGGGAGTGGGTGGTTCGTGAGATCCCAAGTGTTGAAGGCTGATTTCAAGCAGGAGGAAAATTGAGGAGATGGAGGATGCCTATCCACTTTGCCACTTTTTTCTTTTTTTTGCTTTTTTTATTATCAAGTATATTCTGTGTTTAAGGTACACCTTCTGCATGCAGCACTAGCTATGGCCGACACATAAACCTCCCGCTCTAGGCCAGCACGAAGTAGCCAGAAGTAAAGCCTTCAATGAACCGAAACCGAGAGGCACACTGGCAGACAGGACCAAAACCCCAGGAATATGACACCCCAGGCCCGAATCCCGTGCAGTCGAAAAAACTCCCCTGCGCCGCAACTTGTAGTATACACAACCGGTGAAGACTGTAGAAAAAAGCTACCCGCGCCTATCAGAACAAAAGAAACCCCACTTCCCAACAGTGGTCTAACCCCATAGCAAGAGCTGCCCAAAACGTTCTTAACCAGGCCTGATCAGTGCCACCTGGGACATAAAACATCTATGGCTAAGGGATATACCAGGCAAAGTGGAAGAGGAACCGAAAAGAGAAAAGCCCAGGCCGAGGAAAACAGAACATGTGGCAGGGTACAGGGACTAGTGCCATCCAGAGCGGGAAGCCCAGTGGAGATGCACGAAGGGCGTCGAGGTAAGGCAGTGTAGCAGTAGGGTGCAAGCCAAGTGAGGGTGTAGCAGTCGGGTGCAAGCTGATCCAACCCTCAGGTCAGGAAGTAAACCGAGCGCAACCGTGGCAACTCTCGGAAATCGTGTTCGTGTCTTTCTGGGCGGTCCCCAGAGGTGGAAGGCAAGCCTTTTCCCGCATCTCTCATGTAGTCCCTTATTCTACAAGAGATAGCATCACTTGGTGGATGGGATACCACCGCGTAGGTGCAGCGTGGGGAGGAGCGAGATCAACCCACCGGACTGTTGGCGAGTTCTCGCGTACCGCAAACCGGTTTCACAGCCCTCTGAAGCTTGGTAAGCAAGCTGTCGCCGACCATGGGGAGGGTCCATGCTAAGCGAGGAAAGGGGCGGGGATGGGCACTGTGAAAGGCATACCGGAACCCAGAGGGATTAAAGCCTCGATGAATAAAAGAGCGAAAGAGGACAGTGGGTGGAGGTGGATGGCCATCACTCCTAGGCCGAAGCCATCGTCGGAGGAGAGGGTGGGGTTGGGTAGTTTGTGAGATCCCAAGCATTGAGGGTTGATTTCAAGCCCGAGGAAAATAGAGGAGATGGAGGATGGCCTATCTACTTGGCCTTTTTTTTTTCTTTTTGTTTTTTTCTTCTTTTTTTTCTTTTTTTTTTTATCTTCATATATTCTTTGTTTTACAGTACAAGAACTTGCATGCAGCGCTAGCTATGGCATAAAGAAAAATCTTAATCTCAAAAACCCGCAACGACAAAAGAAATAATCGCACCAAACTATAAAATCTTCCTAGTAGTGTCCGATAGCCGACAGGAAATCCCAAGGAACTAATGCAGCAAAATACAAAACTCACAACGAAAAATAACTCTAACCGGCATCCAAAGAAAGGAAAGCAAAAGCATCTGCTAGACAGAGAGAGGCGGAGGGGCGAGCGTCCATGTTCAGGGCGCGAAACCGTAGATCGGGAGATCCACATCAACGGAATTGGGTGCGAGTAGAGAATCCCAGCATGCGGGAGGCATGCCAGGAGGGAAGCCTGTGGTGGTAATGTTCAGGTATCTCGCCAGGGAGAGGAGGGAGTCTTTGTTGGTCCATAGTGGGCTTTCTCTGCTGACGTCCGTGAGCTCCCGCAGGTGGCGCTCACGAGGCTCCTGGCGAGACTTGCAGTACAGGATAGCATGAGCGAAGTCCTCCTCATCTTCCTCACAATAAGGACAGAGGAGGAAGGGGTCATGAGTGAACCAGGAGGGGTGCGACGCGAGGTAGCTCTTGCCCGAGCGCATCTGCTGGATCCTGCCTGCTATGAATCTCCCGCAGCCCATGAAAGGATGGGGTCTGGGGGATGCGGCATAAGGGTAGTAGGGCAGGGGGGGGAACTGTGTGAACCAGTCCCGAAGGAGAGCATTTCGCAGTCTCAGCTTGACTGATTGGTAAGATGGGGTCCCTGCTGCTAAAGGAAGCTGGCCAGAAGGAAGGAGGATGGGGGAGGCCACTGGAACCGGGACTAAGTGATTAATGAACAGGATGGTCCTGTGGGCAATTGCGTCCAATGGAAAATGTTTCCGTATGGGGGGGCACGGAGGAGCGGTTTTCAAGAGGAGTGAGGCGTAGACTGACATCAGACTCCAAGGGTATCGGCGGTGGTCCTCCGGAGTCCGAAAGGGGGAGGAGGTAGGAAAGGACGGGTATAGCCTAGCTGTCGCTGGGTTGGCCTCAGGCGGGAGGCAAACAAGCCTGATAGCCGCCCGCCTTTGTCAGTGGAGAACCAGAAGCGTGAGGGGGGGTAGGACCGATTCGCATGCTAGAATGCCAACCAGAGTAGACGAAAATCAGTTTGCAACCCATCTCTGGACAGATCTCCAAAAGATGGACATCCTGTCCAGCCTATCGACTTCGCCTTTTTTTTTTTTCTTCTTCTTTTTTCTTTTTTTTTTTATCTTCATGTATTCGTTGTTATTTAGGGTACAAGAACTTGCATGCAGCGCTAGCTATGGCATAAACAATCCCCATTCCTCCT
>JACCEG010000030.1:312469-434377 GCA_014065205.1 Tuber brumale | reverse complement strand
AAACCGTGTTCCCAGCCGTCTGAAGCATGGGAAGCGACCGGTCGCCGACCGTGAGGGGGTGCCTCGCTAAGCGAGGAAAGGGGCGAGAACGGGCAGCAGAAAAGCAGTACCGGAACCCAGAGGGAGGAGTGCCTCGACGCGTAATAGGGCAGAATAGGGCAGTGGGAAGAGGAGGGAGATGGCCGTCACTCCTAGGCTGAAGCCATCGTGGGAGGAGAGGGGTGGTGGATGGTTCGTGAGTACCTAGCGTTGAGGGTTGATTTCAATCGCCGGGTGTGTAGAGGAGACGGAGGATGGCCTATCGACTTCGCCCTTGTGACCTCCTTATATACTTGCCCATCATGCCCTTATAACTCACTCCTCAAGTCATGTGCCTCATATAACTCACAACTGTGAGTCATACTAAAACATTATAATATAGTCATATGACCAAAGTGGTCATATGCGCAAGACCCTTGACCTCTAAATAAGGTCATGTACGGAACATAACATATTATAACTATATTATATGACCAAAGTGGTCATATGTGCGAAACCCATAACCTCCAATTCAGTCACGTGCAAAACATAACATACTTATGACTCATAACTATGAGTTATATGAAAACCTCTTCCTCGCTAAGCCACATTCGTGATACACAGGTATTATGCTCATAAGCCTAAGGCCCCTGGACACCTCTGTAACTTGAGCAGGATAGACCCATATATACTTCCGTGCATTTGGAGCACCACTGGCCTGATCTGTCATGACAGTGGTGATGGGAAAGAGGATAGACACTATTGGACTGAGTGCTCCTGCTATCTTGGAGGGCCCCTATTAAAATGGAACTTTATAAGGATACAGCAGTCTTCAGTTACAAGTCCTAGTTAACAAAAGATTGGTGGTTGAGAACGGAAATCCTGTGAAGTGCGGTGGAGGTGGATAAGGAAGTAGTGGTAGCAGGTAACTCCTTTGACAGAATACTGGTGGTGGAAAGAAGCAGCACACTGGCCAGTATACCGAATACAACAGTTGGTGAACAGTGCCAGTGCAGACATGGCTTGAATGGCTGTCAACTCCTGTCTAGCATTTTTCCCACCAAGCGGTTCATTTTGGACAATCAGATACGCATGAAGTATCCCACCTGTAATATGAGGATTGGCTCAGTACGTACCACGAAGCGACCCTGGTTTGGCGACTACTTCATAGTAGAATCCGGTAGCTTACAGGAAGGAAGGAAACAGTTTTCACAGCAACGGAGAGATGGCTGGGATGAGCTATCCCTAGCAGATCGAACTGGCCTGGATGTTTAGTGGGCTGGCATGCAGGTCCTGTTAAACTGTGATGCTTGCCGCTTTTCCTAACTACTGGTAGGAAAGGGCCAAAAGGTCCACAGTGGACACCTGCAAAACATGAGGGATTGTTGGGACTGACTCTACTTTCCATTTGTTGACTCGCTGGATCAAATTAGGTTGGAGGCGGAGTAAGCTTTTGTCAGGAAATGGTGGTGGATTGGGGCTGTGAGATGGGAAGAGCCATAAAATCTGGGAGGTTGCTAGTCGATATGAGTGCCTGTAGGCCCTCATTGTAGTGATTTGGTTATGTTTTTAGAATTTATGTTTGCAAGGAGTGGTAGCGAGATGGGTACGGCCCATGGTAGTATATTTAGTTAGGTGTGGAGGAGACTAGCTGGATGCCAATTCTGATGGTACTAGTTTAAATAAAATTGGATTGAACCTGTTATTTACCTCTCTTCACCTGTACCTTAGAAATACACATCTTCCCTTGGTGCCAAGGCCTGAACCTTTGAACCCTGACCCTGAACCCCCAAAACCTGAGTAAGTACAATTGTACTTGTGTACTTGAACCTCCTGTATACTCCTTAACCTATTACTTTGACAATAGTATACCTTGGGCTACTCAAACCCCCATCGAACCCCATTATAGTACACTTCATTGGACTATAGACATCAGCTCATGCTAACAATATTGCAAATGCATTCCTGCAAGAAGTCTAGAGGCTGCATAGCCTACCAACTGAAATCGTCTTGAACATGAATTTGAAGTTCACAGGAGAATTCTAGAAATCCTTCTGTAAGGTCTTGACAATTCAGCGAAGAATATCAATAGCATACCACACTCAGACTGATAGACTATCGAAATGTACCAACCAAGTACTGGAAGGATACCTTCAAAGTTTTGTCAATTATGATCAGAACAACTGATATCAGCTATTATTATTAGCTGTACATACTTAGAAAAACTCTGCTACAAATTCCCATAAGATGTCACCATTTGATGTGAACTACTCTCTCCATCTATAAACTGAGTAGATGAAGGAGCGGGAAGCTCAAAATCCAAGTGCAATACTCGACACGAATTGGATTGAAACATTATATGAACTAGCAAGATGGTCATTAGGGAAGAAATGGGAAAGAATAGCAAAATAGTATGATTAGAAGGCAAAGCGACAACCAGATTTCAAAATTGGATACCAAGTAATACTTAAGGTAAATAATATCTGTACTTGATGAAAATCAAAGAAGCTAAGTCCTAAGCTCAATGGCCCTTTCCACATACTAGAAAAAAGGGGATTCAGAGCATTCAAGCTTAACATATCTGATTAATAGAACATTCATCTTGTGTTTCATGTAGCTCTACTAGAACCTTACTGTGAATTGGTTCATAAAAAATATCAACAACCCCTAAGAGAACCAGAAAATATCAATGGAGATCTGTAATAATAGGTTGAAAAAATAGAAAGTAGTGAAATATGCTCTGAAAGAAAGTGAGTCTGTGGTCACTGTCAAGATAAGTGTAAACTGTGGTACTTCATGAAATGTCAAGGGTGCTCTGAAGATGAAAATATCTGGGAGCCAGTAATAGGTAGGGAAAATGTGAAAGACATTGTGAGGAGTTTTCATAGTTAAAATCTGGACAGGCCAGAAAGGGTAGAAGTAGGATAGTGAGGAAAAGGTTTTCCTACCGTAGCCAAGTAAATGCAGGAAGTTTATTATACTGACCACTGTGAGTCCTAAATTATATATCAAAATAGATATAAAAGCATTCGAGGTGAAGCCTAGTAGGAGGAAGCTCATGTTAGGCATATAGAAATCTGAGACAAAGTGCACAGACCTCACTATGGAGTAACTGCACACAGACCTTCGATTCTCTGGAGAGCCAACACCCTCCTCTGGCCCCCTTATGGGACCCACATGTCATTAGTGAGGTATCAATAATTACATCATGTAACTATGATAGTACATCAATGAAGGCCGCTTTATAATACTATATACATTGTCACCATCTGTCCAATCATATGCTGTTCACAGGATATATGAGGCAGGCCCTTGGGTGACATCTGAGAAGTGGAATGGAAGTAGTCTGTCAGAGGTGTATTGAGATACTAGGCTTCAAAGCCAGGCTTCCTAATTATGGGCTAAGAAGGAGGGGACGTTTTTGGCAAAATACTCTAATAGGATCCCACAGTAGCGAAAGCTATTAAGGATATACCAAATCCATCCATTCCCATTTGAGACCAGCTGCAGGTTGGTTGGTCCTAGGAACAGGACTCCTCTGTGGAGGCAGGTAGACTAAGGGGAAGCATGCTCAGATAGGAAGACCTAGATATGTCAAAGACCCATAAGATGTTGACATATTAGACTTGGACTTGCAATTGACACTAGGTTGCCCAGCATGAAACTGATTACTTCATGTCCCAAGAGACTACTGAAATGATAGTCACTAAGACTAAAGTAATATAACAGTCTATGTGGTCAACTAAGTTGAAGACATCCATTTGGTAAAACAAATTGTACTGTTATCTCTGCGGTAGAATACTATTCCATAACTGTTAAAGGTTGTGAGAAGTTTCATGGTCAAAAGGTGCTAGCACTTATAAGATTTTAGATCTTTTCGTATTAAAACTATAGTGGTACTTTGCAGGCAGAGTAATTAGAAGTAGTCTACGAATATGCCGACTTGGTATATAAAAATTGACGTGCCTCCTGAGCTTTACAGACATCATCAAGCAACTAAAAAGAGATCTTATAATATAAAATTGTTTTCAACCTTAAATCTTTACGTTACCTATTTCTCAAATTGAGTGTTTCTCAACAGATTCTTTAATTAAAGATTTTTGCCCTACATCTCTCAGTTGTACTAGAGTTTGGCATTCATATAAGTAGTTATTAAGTCTTAAGGATTTAAAAATCATAAAATTCCAGGTTCTCTTTTTGAAATATGTCAACTATGTTAAATTATATATTTTTATACACACTAAAGTTACTTACTAGGAAAGGTTTCTTTAGAAACTGAGAAGGTATTAGATATATAGATATCAAAAAAGCTCTCCCACTTTAGTAGGCTAGCTGCATACAGACCCTTAATTTGCCAAGATCAACACCCCCCTCTAGTCTTCGTATAACTTCTGCATATCCTTTATAAGATTTTGCTCACTGATGTACTTTGATTAAATTGTCAAGTCAATGAAGCCTACTTTATAACACCATATATGTTGCTGTTACTTTCCCGACTGCATTCAATTTGCAGGATACCAAAGGGAAAACCTTTACACTATCTATCTGAAAAGTAGAATAGAAGAAATCCGCTTGAAGCATATTGATCTTGTAAGCTTTAAAGCTAGCCTTCTTAGTTTTGAACTGAAAGTGACAAGACATTTTGTGAAATATTCTTAGATAGTTGTTAAAGTTGTAGATGTAACTTGGAATATACTGAATCGACTCATACTCCTCTGAAATCAGCACTAAGTTGGTTGATCTTAGTAGGAGTACACATTTATCAAGTGAAGTAGACAAACAAGATGTATGCTTAGTTGGAAAACCTAAATAGGTTTAATGATTATAAGATGATAGTTTATTAGAAAAGAACTTATATTTCAAATAGGTAACCCAGTATGGAACCTGATTAACTTCTAATCTAAGAGACTACTGAAATAATGGTCAACTTGATAAAAGCAATCGATATAGTCTATATGCTATAGAAATCAAGGACCTTCCACTAGAAGACTAAATAGCGGAAGTCATGCTATTGGAAAAATGATACCTCAAGACGAAAATGGGATAAGAAAACTTCAAATGTAAATACTGTTCATAGTTATAAGATTTCAGATAGTAGTATACTAAAACTAGAGTAATACTTCAGTTGTATAATAATTAGATACTATCTACAAATATACACATAAAGGATATAAATATTGAAATAGTATATTAACTTTACAGATATTATTTAACAATTGAGAAGAGATCTTATTAATATGAAATCATTTGAAAGATATTCTTTACCTACAGTTATCTTTATTGAACCTATTCCATCAAATAAGCTTTTCTAGATATATATTTCACTAAAAGATTTCTTGTTCTAAGTCTCTTGCTATCTACTAAAGTTAGCTTCTATCCAATATGAGATTATGAATTAGTGTGTATGAAAACATATACTTTGTACCTTGTATAAAAAATGCTACAAAATACATTTACCTGTACGTAAATAACTCTTCTATTCTTATATAAGTATAACTTGGCCAAATATACCCTCAATGTACTACAAGTACTCAAGCTAAAGTTACAGCTAGAATACAGCAACTTCTAAAGGTTTGCTTACTCAAATTTTGGATTTACTTATACTAAGTTCCTGATAGCTTAATAATAGTTTGCAACTCAACGTAAGATTGTAACTTAATATAATTTTGTAGCTCAATTTCAGAACTCAATTGCATGGCTCAATTGTATAGCTTAAGATAATATTATAGCTTTACTTCATTTATAAAAGAGAATATAGTAAATACTTTAATTTATTGAAATATGGGAAGTATCAGGATTTAAAATATTAAAATACTTTATAGAACTTTTCTCTAGCCTTATGAATATCACTAATTTTGTAGAATTTTAAAACTATATAATTATATGTAAGTGCTAAAGTTCTATGAAGTTTTAAATCCTCTATTAAGTACAATAGTATAAATTTATGGAGCTTTAAAACTCTATTGAATGTCAATACTTTATATTTATTTAGCTATAAATCTCATTAAACTATAATACTTTAAGCTTATTGTATAAAGTTTAATTGAACTATAATGCCTCATATTTATAGGAGTTATATAAAACTATATTGAGCTGCAATTGTATAAGTTCATTAGGCTAGAAACTTCTATTAAACTATGTTAATTCAAATTCATTCAGTTAAAAGGTCAATCGAACTATATTAATTTATATTCATTGAGGTATAATACTATATAACTTTCATCTTACATATTCTAATAAGTGACACTTTCATCTTAAGAAATGATATTGAGCTACAAAATTGTATTAAGTTACAATACTACATTGAGCTACAAACTAATATTGAACTGTTAGGTACTTAGAATAAGTACTTTGAAAAGTAAGCAAGTCACTTTTCAGGTATTACAGCATGGTAGCTACAACCTTGGTACAAGTAAATAATCACTGAAAAAAGAAATGATAAGATCCTAGAGCCACAAAATTGAGAGTATATGAGATTATAGGATAGAGTATTTATAGGCTTATGGAATGGAATAATTATTGAATTATATATGATCAAGAGAAAGATGTTAGATATATGGAGACACTTTTCTATAGTAGAATAACTAAGTGTACAGACCTTTATTTAATAAAATCCAACACTCCACTCCAGCCACACTATGGAGTCTACCTATAATTACTTAGACTTTGATTAGTTGCGTTCTGATACTACAATGTACAAAATTGGAAGTCCTCCTATAATATCATATGGATATTGATATGCGAAAACTGAGCCAATACCTTTAATCTAGTTGTGAGTTATAATACTTTAAAGTTCATATAGCAGCCATAATACTTTTGCAAAATTTACAAAAGTAATTACTTGTAAGAGCTTTAGAATAACAATATAGCTAATACCTTCAAGAATTTTTATCAAATAGAAATAGCTTTAAAACAAGTTTCTGTAAATGTATTAGGCAAAAGCCAATACAAATAATTATGAAGACTTAGGGTGAGAATGTTCACGCAGAGATCTGTCCATGAAGACTTCATAAAGGTAACTTGCTTTTGACAAATGAGAGTTTGCTCATGACATTGAAATGATTCAAAGTAATAAAAATTCCTATTATTAAACTTATAATATTGTTAAGATTTCTTCTCTATTGCTTCATGGTCTTCCAGCAACTTGGAATTTTACAATGTATTTATACACTTCTATTAGTATTTTCGATACTCATACTAACTTTATACTTTCACATCTTCTGTTTCAATTAAGTGCAAACACTTTTAGACTCTGAGGATAATCATACCACCTTGACTTTGTTTGTAGCTAATCTCTTTTGTTTGAAGGATCAGATTCTATCTTTCAAGAAATAGCTTATAATTCTTTTATCAAATCGACTATCTCTGTGATTTCTAGTCTCATTGACTATCATCCAGTAGTCTGTTCTGTTCTTTAGTGATCAGCTTCTATGTCAAGCTATCTATATCTAGTTTATGCAATCTAGAGTCCGGCACTTCAATGCCCTATAGGCTTCTACTTATTAGGTTATCTTATCTAACTATGCTTTCTTCTTAGTCTGCCTTGCCTCTATATATCTTTGATGCTAAAAGGGTCATATTACTAGAACCAACTGATATGTGGTAAATCACAGAAAGATAATACTGTATTTGCATTTGAAGTTAAAGAACTCGACAACCAATCAATCAAATTCTTGTACCCAACTTCTTATACAATAATAGAAGTTCTCTCATGCTGATAATAATATAACAATTCAATCAGCAGCGTTGTTATGTTATTTAGAAGCTGGTAAAGTATTAGTAGAAAATCTGGCAATAATTTAATATAATCTTGATAGTAACAACTTGAGTTGAACATGTTACATTCTTTGATAAATGTTATATGAGTGTGGTTTTATTAAAACGTACACATTAGCTTTTTTGATTGTCCACCAGAAAATGAGTTTGAAGTGTTGCAACTAAAAAAGAAATTTCTTGAGATAAATAGCTTTTTGTATTTTCTTTAGAAAAAATACTCCCTTACAATAATAAAAAAGTTTAAAAATAAAGGAATTCCAGTAAAAATCGATTTTGTATTTAGAATATATATCTATGAATTAACTTATAAGAAAAACAATGTTTAATATGCTTTCCAGGAATACTATTGATTGTTTTCTTTCTTGTTGTAATGCAGCCTTACGATATCCTTTACATAATATGTTACAGTAAGAATCGTAACTATTTATTTAAAAAAGTGAAATACTATTAAAAATATTAACTCAATTGTCACGAAAATTAGTTGCAAAGATAGCTAAGAAGCAGGAGTACTTATATATGTAAAAACATATTTTAGACAAATTTGTCACTTTTGTATATCAAACAACCTACAGAGGTCATTGGAGGTTGAAAAATATTTTTTAAGCTATTTAGAGTATGCTCTAGAAGGCTATCTATCTGGATATGCTAAAAGAAAATTTTTTGTGGTTGGAGGCCAATGTGTAGGTTTCTACAAAACCACACTCATAGGATATGCTAGTTACTTTTCTTCTATACCTGTCAAAATAGCTATGATTAAATTAAGACTCTGTTCAGCATATACTAATAAAAATATATCATAACAAAGGTTGAATATAGCATATATGCTTATAAAAAGATTCAATGTAGAAAAAAAAGTATAAGTGTTTAGCAACTATGCCATAGCTTTGTGAAAGAATGAAAGAAAAAAGTCATCATACAAGTCAACTTAGGGCATATACTTAAAATAAAATACATAGTACAAAAAGACTTTACTTTCATTTAACTCCTTTCTTATTACACCACAAGGCTATTACAACAATACAAATTTCCTCTACAATCACCTCTTTATTTTCTACAATTTGATCTTCCCTACTCAGACTTGATATATCTAGCACATCTCTGGATTCTTTATCCTATATTATTTTGATAAAATACGACTAGCTTTTAAGAAAGCAGATCAAGCCAGAATGGAGAATAGTATATGGATTGGTGTTAGACATATAGAAATCTGAGACAAGTGCACAGACCTCACAGTAGGATAAGTGGGCACAGATTCACGAATTACTAGAGCTAACACTCCCCTCAAGCCTCCTTATGAGGCCCGTATGTGATTAGCGAGATTATGAGAGTTGCGTCCCATCACTGAATCATCACATAAATCAAGCCCACTTCATAACACCATATACAGTGCCACCGTCCGTCTGACTACATGCTGTTTACAGGTTATATGAGAGGGGACCTTTGGTGATATCAGGGAAGTGGAACATAAGAGTCCTATAAGAGGCACATTGAGATAATAGGCTGCAAGTTAAGGCTTCCTAAATATGGGCCATAGGTAACAGGACGTTTTCGGCAAAATACTACAAGAGGATGTCAAAGTAGTGGGGGCTATTGAGGAGATACCGAATCTACCCGTACTCTTCAGAGATGAGCTGTAGGTTAGTCGGTGCTAGTAATAGGACTTCTCTATGGAGGGAGGTGAACAAAAGGGAAGCACACTCAGACAGGAAGATTTAGATATGTCGAAGACCCTTAAGACGCTGACACATTAGACTTGGACTCGCAATAGGCACTAGGTGGCCCAGCCTGAAACTAATCACTTCCTTACCGAAGAGACTACAGGAACGATAGTTAACAAGACTAAAGTAATATAATAGTGTCTGTGGATAACTAAGTTGAAGGCCACTGTTTGGTATAATAAATAGTGCACTCATTTCAACGGAAAAATACTATTCCATAACTGTGAAATAGTATAAGAAGTTTCAGGCTGAAATGGTGTTCACACTTATAAGATTTCAGACATTTGCGTATTAAAACTAGAGTGGTACTTGGGAGGTATAGTAGTTAGAAGTAGTTCATGAAGACTCAGATACGGGATATAAATATCAAAGTACCTCTCCAGCTTTACAGACATTATCAAGGAACGGAGAAGAAATCTTATCAATATAATATTGTTCTATATTCTAAATCTTTATGTTACCCATTTTATTGAGATGAGCCTTCCTCAACAGAATCTCTGATTAACAGATTTTGGCCCACATCTTTCAGTTATTCTAGAGTTTGGTGTCCACCTAACAGTGAGAGATAGGGAAAGATTTCTGCTTTGGGCAGTCCTTCAGCATGTTGACAATGGTGATAGAGGGACGAATCAATTTAAGAAATCAATTTGGCAAACCATTATTGGAGAACTCAATGAGTCCTACAAGGAGGTTAGTTCAAAGCCATTTACTATCCCTCAGCTCAAAAGTAAAAGTGTTATTTTAAGTTCATATTTAATCAACTCCTGATCTGACTAAAGTCATTAGGAAAAATAAATTAAAGACTGATACTTAAAGATCATAGCTGAAGAAAGAGTTTAAGACAGTTCATTCCAAGCATCAAAACTCTAACTTCAGGTAGGATAATATCAAGGGTATGCTAACAGTCTTTTCAGAGGTTTAGAGGACACGTTCGGAAGTAAGTCCCTACTCTAATTTGTCGACTCCCATCCCCCATAGTTTGAAAACTAATAAAAGAATGATAGTTTGATAGAGTCATAAGGAGGCTGCTGAGTATTGGTACAAAGGGTTTCACCTATATGACCTCTTGACTTATCTTTCTTGTAGAATATGTGCTTCAGGAAGGTTTGCTCTTACAGCTTCTGTTCAGTTACAAGTAGAGGAAGCCAAAGAAACACAAAATGCTCCTGTAAATTCCACAGGTATTTTGCAATCTGAGTTCTTTGAAAATTTCCCAAACCAACTAGACTTAGATTCGGATAGTGGCCTGATAAATATTGAGGTTCTTATTCGCAAAGCTGCTAAAGAGAGAGTTCCAGATAATGCCGAATCCCGTAGGCACTAAAGATCTGTTTCTCCTCTAATTGACCATTTTACCAGGTTGGGTCAAGCTGCTGGAGGAACTCATGGGCCTCCATACTAAAAGGGTCTCAGGCTCACAAGGATTGCTTAAGTGTTAGGCATATGGAAAATCTAAAACAAATTGAACTGTCCTCACAGTAGGGTAACTGTGCACAGACCCTCGATTTACAAAAGGGACAACACCATTGTCCAGCCTCCATCTGGGCCTGCACATCATTAGCAGGATTTTAAGAGTTGCATCCTATAACTAAAATGTCACATCAATGAAGCCTACTTCATAACACCATATATGTCACTACCATCCGTCCGGCCACATGCCCTTCACTGGATATAGGAGAGGGGACCATTGACAACAACTGGGAAGGGGAACGGAAAAGGTCCATGGGGGCACATTGAGATAGTACACTTCAAAGTTAGGCTTGCTAAACAATAGACTGAAGGTGACGCGACATTTTCAGTGAAATACTCCAGTAGGATGTCCCAGTAGTGAAGGCTATGGAGTATATACCGAATCCAGCCATAGACTTCTCAGATCAGCAGTATGTTGGTTGGTCCGAGTAATAGGACCCTCTCTTGGGAGGCTGGCAGACTAAGGGGAAGCACACTCACAGAGGAAGACTTAGCAAAGTTGGTGACCCTTAGGATATTGACACATTGGGCTAAGACTTGTAATTGGCACTAGGTGGCCCAGCATCAACCGGATCACTGCATGATCGAAGAGACTACTGGAACGATAGTCAACAAGACAAAAGTAATATAATAGTCTATGCAGACAACTAAGTTGAAGACTGCTGTTTGGTATAACAAATAGCGCAGTCACTTCAACAGAGGAATACTATTCTGTAACTATAAAGTAGTGTGATAAGTTTCAGGGTCAAATGGTGCTCGCACTTATATGGTTCAGGATGTTTGTGTATTAAATCAAGAAAAGTACCTCAGAAGCATAGTAGTTAAAAGTAGTCCGCAAATACTCCGATGTGGAATATAAATATCGAAGTGCCTCCCAAGCTTAACTGACATTATCAAGCGAGAGAGAAGAGATCTCATCAATATAAAATTGTTTACAATATAAATATTTACATTTCCTATATTCTCATAATGAACCTTCCTCAGCCATTTCTCCGATCAAAGATTTGTCCTACCTCGCTCAGTTATACCAGAGTTTGGCATCCTCTTAAAAGTATAGTGATAGTTCTCCGGTTACCAAGGATCACTATATGAACTACAAGTTCACTTCAAACTCCAACCTCATCTCTTACTTCGATTACATTTTTAAAGCACTTTACTGTCCTATCTACATTCATACATTTGAAGAAAGTTTCATAACAGAGCTGGTCGAAATAGAATTGATTGAATTCCCGAAACCCTCCTAGTTCTCAATACCTTTCAGGATCCATGCGAGGGATCACTTCTATCCAATATAATGTATTCGGCTCAGTCCAAACTTTGCCTGGTGTTCTACCGAGTCACATGACTTTGTTGAGTAGAGTACTCAGTACTCTATCTAGTAAGAAATAGATGTATTTGGTCAAAGATTTACTAGTCCCTTGACTTGGGCCTAGAAATCCACATATGTACTACAAGGACATGTTGAACCTAGAAAAAAGGAAAGTTCAGGTCCTGAACCCAAAATCAGATCACCCGAATCCTGTTTTACCAATACCTCTACCGCACTTCAGATACTGTAAACTATACATAGGCTTCTTTAAACTGTTTGAGGAATACTGAGAGCTCTGGTATGAGGTATCCGTAATAACTCATCCAGGGTAATGGTTACAATTAGCCTGTCTTGAAAATTCACAATGTGTGAAGTACTACAAAGTCAAAAAAAAAGGATAACCATAGGAGAACCTATGGACATCATGCAAGATATGACAGCAACAGATGATTCTGTCGTATAGAGTCAATTTCTATCAATACTGACTACTCTTGAGTTCCGTAGAGGAGTTACACCTCCCTCACACTGATCTTCCAATGGGACTAGTACCCACAGAATATCATAGGTATTGACACCAAAGCCCAGATATCACGCTGTAAACCTAGCCAAGATAGCTGGGCGTCTGGAGATAGCCTTAGGTCAAATCAGACAAGATATCGATATCTCGCTCAACCAAGTCAATATCACCTTCAAATTTTTGAAGGAAGCCACTTAACACTATACATTAAAACTAATTATAGTCTAATAGCCGATTGCAGAAGGATAAGATATCTATAACTATGACATTGCTGTCTTGTTGATGCAGATAGCAGGCATGGAACAAGAGGTTAAGGATATCCAGGAGAAAATGCTATGAGAAAGAGCAAAAATGATAGATGTACAAGATAGGCATCAAGAGGAACATGGAGAAGTAACCATGAGGTTACATAAAACTCTCAGGTAACAAAGTCAGTAGGCTTTAGCCCGAAATCAGATGCTGGAACAAATGGTCACCAATTTGAAAATGGAAGTTTCGTAATTCTATTCTCAAAGCATCAATTATGAAAAAGATATTAACCGTATCCGGAAAGAATAGCATCTGGATCAAATAAACTGAGAAAATGAGATCTAAAAACTCAAGACATAATATCACTGACAGGGTGAGGAGAGACATACTGCAGTAAGGGCATTGACAGCATCGGTAAATGGGATTTTGGCTACTGTACCTGAACAAAGAGCTTTGAGAACTGCACTCTGATCCATGGTTGAGGAGGAGAATAATGACGATTATTATTCTCTACCGACATGAAGACAACAGGGAAAAGGCAAAGAAGACACTGATCCATCTCCCTAAGAGGACCAAGGTGGAGATCTAGAAGATCCTACCGATAATGATGATGATAGAAATGATAGGAGAAGGAGTAAAGGATGTCCTAGCCATGGTCAGTGAGGACAAACACCTGAACAGTGTTGTATAGTAGAGATACTTGCCAATATGATAGTGCTAAATATTAAGTGACTATCAGAACCGCACCAATTCTTTGAGGCCAAACACACTCAAGGCAAAATTGTGTGGATTATATAGTGTACCTACTGATTTGAAAGAAACTAGTGAATTTGGGACAACATGTGCGAGCAAGTTATTTCTACCCTCAATAGTACCCAGGCAGACATAGTCATTGCTTATACTATTTAGTACAGGAAAGCTATGGATGGACTTCAGGGGTAAGCCTAATAGCCAGAACTGACTACATAGACATGTTTTTAAAATAATATGATCAAAGGTTTTAACCTAGTAGAGGCCGAAAGTCAAGTACTTCTTGATAGGAAGTTTGTAAAGTACTTAGGAAGAATTGAGTATTCCTGACATTTATGCACAAGCGAAATATTAGGGCATGAATAATGGGAGAGTCTTGAAGAAAGGAAGTCGAAAACAAACTTCACAAATAAATCATTCACAGGTTATCAGTACTCAACTACGATACAGGTCAAGAATGAGGGGAAACATAGAGGGCAGGTGGTCGATCAGATAAAGTACTAGGTGCCAGACAAAGTTTTGTGAGAGACCACCCACTCTCGGCGAAAATAGTCTGCAAGGTCAAAAGAGAAGACCGACGAGACTCTAAACTAAAGAGACAATAGACAGACAAACCTTATATCAAAGGAGGTAAAGTCCCACTATGAAAACAAAAATTGGAGGATAATCCAGAACAGCCAAGAAAGAAGTTGGAAGGCATGGCTAAGATAACTAATACCAACTTCCTCCAGGCTCATACTGGCATTCCGCAAAGTGTTATAGGTACTGGCAGGTGGGAAAGGAATTGCACACATTGTGGAAGGAAAAGCCATACCTATCAAACATGTTGGAGAAATGCCCATATATCAGTGGCAACAGTCAGTTCAAGACCGATAAAAATAGGAATTCATTGAGCAAGATCAGCGATTGTAAAGCCTAACTTAGCACACAGAGTCAGTATCCTTCCGCTACGAACCCAAAGAAACCTGATCTGTGAACTAGCAGACGATGAAGAACTGACCTAGATCAGTTCACCAGCACCAACGGAGATGGCGTTTCAGTAGACAGGGTCAATGTAGAACTGGAGTCGAAACGGGAACCCGCTGTAGCTAGGGCATATTGGAGACCAACTAAGACAGGGATCGCGTAGTCCGTATGCAACTGCACAAGTCGAAACTCAGAATGATGAAAGCGGTATGAAGCAAGTCTCTCCTTTCAAGATCAAAGCAAGCAGGCTCTGAGTGAAGGGATCCAAAGAGGGACTTACCAGTTTGAATACGAGGAATCAATATACGAAGAGTGTTGATTGAAAGAGAGGATAATGAACATGCCCACAAGACGTGAGATCCAACAGTATGAGGTTACTCGAGTCACCTGGAGGCCGCTCACTGCTAGTGTGCAGGCAAGTTACTGTACTAGAGCAGTTGGGATATAGCAATGCAAAATCTACCTGATAGCAATACCGGTATGAGGACAGCCACGTGGGCTATTCCACCTACTACATGAGTCTGAGTTGTATTATACATATATCCTGTCTTGCCTTCTGGCTAGAGTATGGGGTAGGAATATACTGCTTTGGT
Organism: Tuber brumale; assembly: GCA_014065205.1. Taxonomy (NCBI): domain Eukaryota; kingdom Fungi; phylum Ascomycota; class Pezizomycetes; order Pezizales; family Tuberaceae; genus Tuber; species Tuber brumale. Next base: position 419,011 of record JACCEG010000030.1, on the reverse strand, counting down.
GCACAAGGCCCTTGGAGGTAGCTGGACAGATAACCGAACCACTGAGGGAAAGGATCAGTGAAGGTGGAAACTCCTCACAAGGGGACAAAAATTGCTAATAACCATCTAAATATCTACTATGTGCCTAGGCTTGGTGTATCAGGAGAAGGCATCCAGCCTGAAAACTGATCGTGCGCAATTTTTTGTGGGTAAAATTCCGCTTAGTATGTAGACCCAGATTGTTAAAGCTAAAGAGTTACTAGTTTATCTGAAGAAATCACAATGATTGTAACAACCCGTACGTAGTAACAAATATCTTATTACCTACCCTCAACACCTACGCGGCCTAAATGCAAGAACTAAGAAAACCTAATCCACACTAAGTACGGGGAATTAAATGTTGCAAAAAAAAACCAGAAAAGTGTCGCAAGGGGATTGCTTACCTCCGTATATACGATAAGCACTACAAAGTTAAAGTCTTGTTAGAGTTGGGATCCAATGTGTTGCTTATCAATAGAGACTTAGTTGAAGACCTTCCCCTTCATATCGTTAAACGCAACAATGCAGTTAGTATCTTAGGCTTTGATAGCTCATCAGCCGCCTCAGGAGAGAAGTGTTATACCCTACCTATAAAATTGGAAATAGGAAGAAACCAATACATTTCAGAAGAGTTGTGTGAAGTGACTAAAGCAGGTTATTATGGAATGATAATTCCATTTGGTTGGTGGTATCATGAACACCTAGTGTTTCACATAGAAGATGCAGAAAATTGGACATTCACTGCAAAAAGTTGTGAATACTGTGCAGAAGAAGATGAAGAAAGAGTGGATATATTCAAATATGACAAATTTGTCGCTTTGAACACGAATGCTGGTCGTATCGGAAGACTCGGAACTATTGAAAATAAGGGAGAGCTAGTATCATTACCTAAGGAATACTGGCATTAGAAACATTTATATGAAGTACAGGCGGCAGAGAAACTAGTCCCAAAACGAACCAGCGATTATGAGATTATGTTAATTCCCGGATCAATTCCTCCCTGGGGACTAATATATCCACTATCAGAAAAATACCATAAGGCTTTACTGGAATACTTGGAAACCATGACTAAACTAGGATAAATCACCTAGAGTCAATCACCGGCAGTAGCACTCATATTATTTGTACACAAACCAGATGGCAGACTACCTCTACTTGTGGACTACTGAAATATAAATAAGATTACCATTTGCAACAAACATCTTCTTCCATTAATATCTGAACTTGAAAACCGAGTAGCTGGCACTAAGATCTTTACCAAGTTAGACCTTAACGACAGTTACCACGGGATTAGAATTAAGAATGGAGATGAAGGAAAAACAGCTTTGCAGATGAGATATGGGCACTACGAATATAAGGTTATGTTATTTGGATTGGTCAACGCCCTCACAACTTTCCAAGATATGATGAACTAAGTACTTAAAGAATTCTTGGATGTTAGAGTCATATATTACCTTGACAATATCCTTATTTATTCCAAAGATGAAAAGGAACACATTGAAGCTTTCAAAAATGTTTTAAAATGTCTATCAGACTTCCAATTAGCAGTGTCGCTAAAAAATTCGACCTTCAATACCAAAGAGGAAGAATTACTAGGCTATATTGTGGTGGTCAATGGGGTGTCTATGAGCACTTATAAGGTGGAATCCGTAATGGTTTGGAAACCACCTAACTTGGTTAGCATTGTTCATGACTTTATTGGATTCACTAACTTCTACCAACCATTTATAAAAAACTTGATGGCTATTTATAACCTGATAACCGAGACATTGCAAAGAAATTCAAAGGATTTTAAATAGGGAGTTGAGCAGAAATAGGCTTTTGAGGAACTAAAGCACTGATTCACCACAGCTCCATACTCCACCACTTTCTCCCAGAAAGGGAAACAGTAGTAGAACCTGTCAGTAGCAATTTCGCACTTGGTTGCATCCTTTTTGAATACTTTGAGAACAGGTTACTTCTAGTGGCGTTCCATTCACAAAATTTGAACTCAGCAGAGTGCAATTATGAGATTGATGACAAAGAACTTCTCGCAATCATCACAGCATTCAAGGAATAGAGTCAAAACCTAATCAGGATAGAAAAACCGAATCCGGTATTTGCCGACCATCAAAACCTGCAATACTTCCTCCCCTAAATGTCAGAAGTGGCCGTCAGATTCGATGGGCTCATAAGTTAACGGAATACAAAAGGCGGAAAGCCTGACTTATTAAGCAGGCAACTGGAGTACCATCCTGAGAAGGGAGCTACACGATGCGCATAGAAAGTTTTGAAACTTGCAGATTTCTTGGTATTGCTTGTAGTGAGGGTAAGTGATGAAGGACAAGACTGGGATGTGGAAAATGATTTGGTTTGGGAACCGCGAAGAGGTAGAAAGGAACCTGTGATTAGGGTTAAGAGAATGAGCAAAATGGCATATTTGTCAACAAAGGGCACAAGAATGGCAGCAGGACATGATCTGTACACAATAGAAAATAATATTGGCCCCAAATATGGACTAGTATTAATAAGAATAGGGATATCCATGGGGTTACGCAAAGGAACTTGCGTAAGAGTTGTTCTAAGAAGTGGATTGCGAGTTCGAAGCAGAATTTCCACCAGAGCTAGAGTAATTGATGCCGATTATACCAGAAAGCTCAAGGTCGTACTATTCAACTATAAAGATACCGACAGTCAGATAAAAAAGGGCGATCACATAGGCCAACTGGTTGTAGGAAAAGACAAGAACTCAGACATAATGGAAGTAAATATCTTGGAAGCGACAGAACGTGGGATCAAAGGATTCAGAGGCTCCAATATAGAGGCAAAATCCTTGATCATCAAAAAATAGGAACCTAGTATCAGTTACCTACCGGTATCAGCTAAAGACAGCAAATATGGGTACGATATTTCAGAAGTACCAGAAGATGTTCTCATATCAAACGCCATCATCCTACATAAAGATATGAAGCAGTTCAATCCTGAATTCTTAAGCAAGATACCGGCAGCTATTGAAATGGATACTGCTTGGAGGCAATGGAGGGAAGAACTTATTGGACTACAAGATGAAAGAAAAGAATTCCACAAGCATTGGACCTTAACTGATGATCTACTATATTATCAGCAAAGACTATTTATACTAAAGAGCCAGATACTATACACCAAGGTTGCAGAACGATGTCACAATGTAAAAGTTGCATGATATTTCAGACAAAATAAAACAAGGGAGATTATCTTGCGGGACTTATACTGGAAATGACTTACGGAATGGGTCAATGACTACGTACAATCCTGCGATGAATGTTAACATAACAAATTGCCTAGACACGCTAAGTATGGTTTACTGCAACCACTGCAAATACCCTATGCAGTATGGGTGTCCATTTCGGTGGACTTTATTACATAACTACCCGAGTCACAAGGATGCACTCAAATAACAGTAGTGCTTGGTCGATTCACCAAGATGGTGCACATTATCTGACTACAGATATCCCCTACTGCTAAAGATGTTACAACGGTATTCCTTAGAGAAGTCTAGAGTCTGCATAGCCTGCCAACCGAAATCGTCTTGGATATAGACTCAGAGTTCACTGGAGAATTCTGGGAATCCCTTTGCAAAGCGCTGGAAATTAAGTGAAGAATGTCAACTGCGTACTACTCTCAAACCGATAGATAAACGGAATATACCAACAGTGGACTGGAAGGATACCTATCAGGTTTTGTCAAGTATAATCAGGACGATTGGTATCAGCTATTACCACTAGCTAAACATGCATAAAACAATTCCACTACCAATGCTCATATGATGTTACCATTCTATGCGAACTACGGATTTCATCTACAGACAGAGTCCATGAAGGAGCGAGAAGCTGAACATAGAGGAGCGACACTTCATGCGAAGTGGATTAAGACAATTCATGAATCAGCAAGAGGGTCACTACAGAAAACAGGGGAAGGAACGTCAAAATACTATGACTGGAAAGCTAGACAATAGCTAGACTTCAAGATCAGGGACAACGTAATCTTGAATGCAAAGAACATGCGCACCCTATGGAAATCAATGAAGCTGAGCCCGAAGCTTTGTGGTCCATTCGAAATTTTGGAAAAATGAGCATTATGCGCATTCAAGCTCAACATATCTGATCGGTAGAATATTCATCCCATATTCCATATCACACTACTGGAACACGATCGCTAGTCGGTTCTTAACAATCATCAGTAACCCCCTTGAGAACCGGAGGACATTGAGGGTGATCCACAAATGGTAGTTGAAAAAATAGTCAGAAGAGAGATGCATTCTTACAGCAACCAGGTACACGACCACTATCAAGAAAAGCGGAAACTGGGGTATTTCGGTAAATAGCAAAGGTGTTCAGAAGATGAGAACACATGATAGCTAGCTATCAGTATGGAAAATGGGGTAGAAGTTGTGAAAAGGTTTCATAATGAAAATCCAGACATACGAGGAAGGAGAGAAGTAAGATAGTGAGGAAAAGGTTTTCCCACTGTGGCCAAGTAAATACAGGAGGTTTTTTACTCTGACCATACTGTATCTTAAAATGTATTTAGAAAGATTTATAAAAGTTATAAAGCATTCGAGGTGAAGCCTGGTAGGAGGAGGCTCATATAAGGCATATGGAAAATCAGCGACAAAGTACATAGACCTCGCGGTAGGATAACTGCACACATACCTTCAATTTACCGAAGGGCTAACACCTACCACCGGCCCCCTTCTGGGCCCCGCACATCATTAGCGAGATTTCAAGAGTTGCGTCCTATAACCAAAATGTCACATCAATGAAGCCCACTTCATAACACCATGTACGTTGCCACTGTCTGTCCGACCGGATGCTGTTTGCAGAATATATAACAGGGGCCCTTTGGCGACATCCGAGAAGTGGAGCAGAAGCAATACATCAGAGGTGCGTTGAGATAGTAGGCTTCAAAGGTAGGATTCCTAAACTAGAGGCCAAAGGTGACAGGACGTATTTGGCGAAATAGGCTAAGAGGATATCCCAGTAGTGAAGGCTATTGAGCACATACTGAATCTACCCATACCCTTTGAAGATCAGCTGTATGTTGGTTGGTCCTAGTAATAGGACCGCTCCACAGAGGCCAGTGGACCAAGGAGAAGCACACTCAGAGAGAAAGACCTAGATAAGGCAGAGACCCTTAAGACATGGACACATTGGGCTCAGACTTGCGATTGGCCCTATGTGGCCCTGCATAAACCTAATCACTACATGACTAAAGAGATTACTGAAACGATAGTCAATGAGACTAAAGTAATATAATAGTCAATGCAGATAACTAAGTTGAAGACCGCTGTTTGGTGTAACAAATAGTGCAGTCACCTCAACAGAGGAATACTATTCCATAACCAGAAAGGAGTGTGATAAGTTTCCGGATCAATCAGTGCTCATACTTGTAAGATTCTGGATATTGGCATATTAATACCAGAAAGGTACCTCAGAGGCATAGTAGTTGGAAGTGGTCTATGAACACTCCGACGCAGGATATAAATATCGAAGTTCCTCCAGCGCTTTACTGACATCAACAAGCAATGGAGAAGATACCCTATTAATATAAAATCTGGCACAATAAAAATCTTTACTTTACCTATTTTATCGTGATGAGCCTTCCTCGACAGTTTCTCTGATCAAAGATTTGCCCTATGTCCCTCAGTTATACTAGAGTTTGGCATCCCTCTAACATTAAGTGTCATTCAGTCCAGCTTTAAATCAGGCTACCAAGGAAGCTGTTTATCAGTGTGAGCAAGAAATATCCTCCTAACACAGTCTTGCAATCAATATTCTTCATAATTGCTATGCAGACAAGTTAACACTGGAGCAAATGGTTATAGTGATTAGCTCTGTTGTGGATAGGGCAAAAGCTTGTGTATTTCTGAGGCTGTCGGCAGGAGCTGTTAGAGATGCATGGATTGGAAAAAACAAATAAGTACTTGATGTAATTAGCTACCAATTATCTTATGCACTTTTTTTGTTTTTATTACCTAGATCTACTTCAGAAATAGGATTTTTGTTTTTTCCTCAGTTAACTTTGTAACATGTTTTCTAGTGTGCCATATTGCTCCTAAGATACAATTGGTAGTCATTCTACATATCGGTTGCTATTAGGTCTCTGATTTGTAATATAGCTTTATAGGTTTGTTCTTCTTCTTAATCAACACTTTGGCTACCAGGACCCATTTGGCAGATGTCATCTTCCTCACTATTATCCCCATCAAAAGAGACCTTATCTAACTGTTGAGGATTTCCTAAATGATTCAGAATTAGTACTTATATTTGATCAATAGGTTTCTTTATAAAGTTTGACAGGAATTTAGTAGAAATCAAACCTGGTTTAATTTGATTATCAATCAAATTTTCTTGCTTTAGAGATAGCCTGCAAATAAAATTCTGGAGGGCAGGTAAGGCAACAATAGTCTTAGCTTAACTAGTTATAAGATACTCAAGTGGGTTACACAGGACCAGGAAATGGCAATTCAGAATACTAAGAACTCTTTCAACTATATTACATCATTGTGTGTGGTGTAAATTAAACAACCTTTCCTTAGTACTAGGCCTGCAGTTTTCAATGATGTAATTAGTTATTATACTTCTAATTATGATATATATGTATTAAGAAAATAAGACTATACAACTGACTTTTTATGAGCCTAATAATATTTATACAAATGAGATCATACACCGCAGTATAAAGTCAGGTACTAGTCACTCAGAGGATACCCAGCATCATCAATGTAGTACTTGCCATCAGAAACGGTAAATTCTTTAATCAAGGTATCTTTAAAAACTCTGCAATGATATGCCGAGCCTTTTCAACTAGATAAAATGAAGCAAAAATACCTGTTAAATGTACAGGCAACAAATAAATTCTGAGTAATTTGTCACTCATAGTTACGATAGGAGGGAAGATCTGCAGTTGGACCAAGTACTTGAATGTGCGTTCAATTAATTGTACCAAGAGCATCCTTGAAAAACTGATAAAACTTTAGACTCTGCACGACTTGATACTGATAATTACTTTATGTAAGAAGAATAACTTCATTGCCCCATGTAACCAAACTATCCAGAATGAAGTTAAAGTAACTAGTTTATTCACAGTGAGCAATAATTATAATAATGATAACAATATGAAAATAAAGTACATCCTCCGTCTCTGCTACACCTCCGGTGATTGAAATTCATTTCCTATTTGGGATAGTCTCAACACCACACCAAACTATCACCACTTTTCGGTCTACACCCTCCCCTTGGAGGCGGTGTAAGCTATCTCTATCCATCCCTTTAGACTTCAAGTCTGTCTTTCCATCCCTCTCCCTAGGAGTCCACCCTCCTGGGACACTCTATCCCCTCCTCTGGCATCTCATGATGTTCAGAAACCTATTTACCCCGCTTTTGCTCTAGCTTTACTTAGTATCAGCATGGTCGGCTACAACCCTTTCGTCATCTTGGCAGACGGCTGGGACTACGGTTTGCGGTATGTGATTACGACGGATTCCTGTATCCCTCCTCCTAAAGAAACTGGAGGAGTTGTGTCAGGTTTCCCCAACAGGCCACCGTCGATTTCGCCACCCTCCTTCCTCACTCATCGCTTCAGCTGGTGGTATCCCATCCACTATAGTGACACTATCTCTCTGAGAACAAGGAACTACATGAGAGACGTGGTAAAACAGCTGGCTTTGTTTGGGGCGTGCTGGAGGCCGCCTAGCAAGACACGAACACGATACTGACAGCCTTTTTTGTCGATTGGGACGGATGCCTACTATCTACACTCCCCACCGTTGCGATTGGCTGACACCCTACTGCTACACCACCCCTTGGCTGGCATCCTACTGCTACCAGACTGCTTGCATCTTACTGCTATCTCCACTCTTCGTGGGCTCTGCACCCACCCCCCCATCCAAGCTGGCACCTTACTGCTACCCTGGCTGGTACCCTACTGCTACCCCCATTCTGCTGGAGTTTCTCCAGCAACAATCCAACCCCAGCTGGGACCTTACTGCTACCTCTTGTCAGGGCTTGAAGGTGGCACTGCCCCTTCTGCCCAACAACCCTTCCTCTAGGTGACAAGGCCGACACCTACCTCCACACCTCCTTGTGAGCCCCCACCGGGTGAGGCGTTACCGCCCCAGTTTACTTCTTTTAGCTAGTCATCCCTATTGGGGGTGCATTCTGGGATATTAATTGGTTTCTTTGGTGCCTTTGGGCCGAGATTTCCCGCGGTGTTTTTCCTGATATTTCCTGCTTGTTTCTAGGTATGCTCCTCTTACTCTCCGAGTTCGCTTGCCAGGTAGGGATAGGTCTTGCTTGGGGCGAGATATGCGGTTGGCTCCATACCAGAGGGGCTTGTGATGGACGGTTTTTACCTGGTGGGGGGAGGGATGTTTGAAATTAAGGGTTTTCTTTTTGCCATAGCTTACGCTGCATATACGTTCTTGTACCCTAATTAAGTAATATATAATATAAAAAAAAAAAAAATAATAATAATATGAGAATCAAGTAGTTTTACAGCTGATTTTAAGATACTAACCAGCTAACAATATCTCCACTATGCTGGAAACGTTGTTGAACTATCTGGTTCAAACTATTTTGTAATGCTGCTCATATAACCAGAGCAACCCATTCAGTAACAGTTACATACCTGGTACTATGCACTTAACCGCTTATTTTCAACCATTTGCATAAATTGAGAAACATACCATGAGGTATACAAAGTACCTCCTGGAATCGCTGCTTTTGTGTATTTGCTGAGAGAAGCTCCACAATGTATACTTTACTGGAGAGAGCTGAAGTACAAATTCTTTCAATATTAAAACAATTGTCAATATATTCACCAATGTTGCTCAAAGCATAGAGTAAAAAGCAGCCATCAATTCTGAATCGGGTATGACTTTCTGAAACTGCAGAGACCAAGTCTGAGGAAGCTTCATCGTTGGAATCATAGCTGGTATTGTGGATTTGATAAGAATTTGCACCAGATAATTCTAGTTCATTCCTCATAAGAAAATAAGAAATAATGCGATTCAAATAGAGATGTGCAATGGATTATTATCTATCATATAAGAAGAAACTCTTTATTTCAGAGTTCAGAGGTTTATACCTTGCTTGAGTGCTATTTCATGATTCTACACCTAGTCCTACTATAAAAATTTACAATGAAAATTTATAAACACAATAAAAATATATCATCATTTTGTAATACATGCTGAACACACCTCTATATAAAAACTTGAATATGCCAAAAAATATACTATAAAGTCACTTTTATGCTATAAAAGTGACAGGCCAAATGGAGTCTTAATAAATAAAATAATTAAGGAAGATAAAATGAAATAATCCTCAGTATTCTCTTGAAGTAAAATAAAAATAAAATTACAAATCAATATTGAATTTAGTGCCCATTTCCTAATAGTATTAATAGATGCAAGTACTAGTACAAGTACTACAATGATATTTCAGGTCTATTTCTTCCTTCTATTCAGTAACTATTTTTCTAAAAAAACCATTCTCCTAGTATCTAGAAAGCAATAATTCATATCCAGTTATCTCATATTATTTTCCACTTCAAGTATTACCTTTTATTTATCAATGATCATCACTACTCAAGATTTTGTATGATTATTATTATATTATTTTATCCTGTAATTATTTATAACATCTAACTCTGTAGAATTATTTTCATTATTACTGATCTCTATACTACCTGCTTTCTAGTTTGTCAAGTCTGTTGTAAGAAATTAGGTTTCAATCTCTGTAATTAAAATTTGAAGATCCACTAACTCAGTGATAGGAAGTGTCAGACCAATATCTCAAAATACCTATTATCAGACTTTTACCCTTACTGCTAAAAACTGCTCCCATACATTTCCTACTATTCATATAACTGCAATGTGTCTTTATTTAACTTTACTTCTAGTAAGACTTTTCCATTTGTTTCGAATTTTTTCTTCTTCTCTTTCTATCTTATCAAACTTGATTTCTAATCTTTCTTATACCGTTAAAGTTTAGTATTTGTTAAATTTTGTACTAAAAGTTTACCAATTTCAATAGTTGATACCTCACTTATATATGAAGAAATATGATATATGAATTATCTACCCTCCATACATTGTCGGCTATACCTGATTTAGAAGAAGCAGAAATCTGTATATCTTATTCATATATGATAAAAGATAGATTCTGAGATTATACTATATTGAATGAGAGGTTTGAAACTCCTGTAAATACTAATAACTGGAGTAATAGTCACTGCATTACTTCTATGAGGTGGGAAGAGAAGAACTACAGTGAATAAAATATGTTATACGGTACATATTACAATTTTCCTCTCTATTGGAAATAGAGTATCGAGAGCATTATTAACTTTTAGAATATTTTTAAAAACAATTAATAGAAATACCTAGTAATTAGATAAGTCATGTGCATTTACATGAAATCAGGCTAATTGTGATTTTATTTACATTTAAGGTTTCAAGAACCTCTGTCATCCTGTATCCTGCAACGAGGTTGTGAACTAACAATGTAGATTTATCTTCCAATAGTAATGGTAATTGTTCTTCAACCTAGCTAACCATGTTTTCACCATTTGCATAGGTAGTACAATTAAAGTTAATAATGATTTGCTAATTGTAGTTGGAGATGTTAGTTGAAATTATTTGTCATATCCTCTTACTTTAAAAGAATTGGAGTTGCTTGATACATAAAATTCTATCCATGAACATTGTATATTGAATAGTTTCTTGATATTTATTCCAACCTGATAACTGACTTGCTTGCATCCAAATTGTCTTTTGACCTTCTATATTATAGGTATATTCTCTTATAAACTCATGTAGTACTAGTATTTAATCAATATTGTAGATATTCTAAAGTTTGTATTAGCCAACTCTTAGGACAGAGTTAGTACTTATATATTTGCTTTCTTTCTCTTCTTGATATTGTGAATTTCTGTGGTTAAATCTCATCCAATAGAGAATGATGATATTAAAGTCACTTAGTAACTTACACACTTTGTTCGTTAACTCATAGAGGCTAATTTGATGCTATAATAAGAAACTACAAAAATAGCTATTAAAGAAAGAAAATTAATTGACTTCATTTTCTCTATATTGCTTTCAAATTAAATCTTTACTAATTTGTTGAAACTATTCTTATCTTCCAGGTGTTTCCATATTCTTTTTTTCTTGAAATTTCTTATACAGTTCAATCTCTGCTATCTTCTACTACTTCTACCTTCCTCTACCAACTGCACAATATTGGCAGCTCTTAGTATCATTGAAGTAGCCACCATTTTCCTCTCTCCTCTATTGTAAAAGATTTGGAACTGGAATATGAAATTGCGCTACTATCTCAGCATGAATTGGCTTACAAAAGTGATTAGAACTGTAAGACTATTAGGCATCTGGATATCTGAGACATGTGCACAGACCCACGGTAGGGTAACTGCGCACAGACCCTCGATTTGCCAGAGAGCCAATACCACCCTGCAGCCCCCTTATGGGGCTCGCACGTCATTAGCAAGATTTGGAGAGTTGCATCCTATAACTAAAATATCAGATTAATGAAGTGCACTTCTTAATACCATATACGTCGCCGCTGGCTGGCCGACCGCATGCAGTTCACAAGATATATGAGAGGGGCCTTTCACCATATCTGGGAAGTGGAACAGGAAAGGTCGGTCACAGGTGCATTAAGATAGTAGGCATTAAAGTTAGGCTTCCTAAATTATAAACTAAAGGTGACAGGACATTTTCGGTGAAATATACCAAGAGGATGTCCCAGTAGCAGAGCCTATTAAGGACATACCGGATCCACCCATACCCTTCTGAGATCAGCTGTAGGATTGTTGTTCCTAGGAATGTGACCTGTCTATGGAGGCCAGCGGACCAAGGAGAAGCACATTGAGAAAGGATGACCTAGATAAGGCAGAGACCCTTAAAACGTTAACACATTAGGCGCAGACATGCACTTGGCACTTGGTGACCCAGCATAGACTTGATCACTTCATGACCAAAGAGACTAGTAGAATGATAGTGAACAAGACTAAAGTGATATAATAGTCTATGCGGACAACTAAGTTGGAGGCCGCTGTTTAGTATAACTGTTAGGCGGACGCCAAACTCAAGTATATACCCGAGGGACGTAGGCCAAAATCTTTCGTTGGAGAATCGGCTGAGGGAGGCGCGTCTCGATAAAATAAAAGTAAGGTAAAGATTTATGAGGCAAACAATTTTATATTGATAAGATCTCTTCGCCTTTGCTTGGCGATGTCTGTAAAGCTCGGGAGGCACTTCGATATTTATATCCCACGTCTGATTGTTCGTGGACCACTGCTAACTACTATGCCTCCGAAGTACCACTCTGGTTTTAATATGCAAATTTCCAAAATCTTATAACTGCGAACACCTTTTGACTCTGAAACTTATCACACCCTTTTGCGGACTCGGAATAGTATTCCTCCGTTGAGCTGACTGCGCTATTTGTTATACCAAGCAGCCGTCTCCAACTTAGAGGTCCGCATAGACTTTTATATGACTTTAGTCTTGTTGACTATCGTCCAGTCGTCTCTTCGGTCATGAAGTGATCAGGTTCATGCAGGGCCACCTAGTGCCAATCGCAAGTCCCAGCACGACGTGTCCGCGTCTTAAGGGTTTCCGGCTTATCTAGGTCGTCCATTCTGAGCATGCTTCCCCTTGGTCTGCCAGCCTCCGTAGAGGGATCCTGTTACTAGGACCAACCAACCTACAGCTGATCTCAAAAGGGTATGGGTGGATTCGGTATACCCCTAATAGCTTTCACTACTGGGATATCCTCCTAGAGTATTTCTCCGAAAACGTCCCGTCACATTCGGCCCATAGTTTAGGAAGCCCAACTTCGAAGCCTACTATCTCAATGCGCCTCTGATGGATCACCTCCATTCCACTTCCCAGATGTCGCCAAAGGTCCCCTCCCATATATCCTGCGAATCACATGCTGTCGGACGGACGGCGGCGATGTATATGGTGTTATGAAGTGGGCTTCATTGATATGACATTTTAGTTGTGGGACGCAACTCGCGAAATCTCGCTAATGACGTGCGAGCCCCATAAGGGGGCCGGAGGGGGGTGTTCGCACTCCGGTAAATTGAGGGTCTGTGTGTAGTTACCCTACCATGGGTCTGTGCACATGTCTCGGATTTCTATATGCCTAACATGAGCTCCCTCCTTCCAGGCTTCGCCTCGAATTCCTTTATAACCATTTTATAATTTCTTCTAAATACATTTTAAGACTCAATATGGTCAGGGTAAAAAACCTTCCCCGTTTACTTGGCCACGGTAGGAAAACCTTTTCCTCACTATCTTACTTCTACCCTTCCTGGCATGTCCAGATTTTCGTTACGAAAATTCTCCACAACTTCCTCTGCTTTTTCCATACCGGTGGCAGGCTCCCATGTGTTCTCATCTTCCGAACACCCTTGCCATTTAATGAAGTACCACAGTTCTCACTTCTCTTGATAGCGGCCCTGAACTCGTTTCCTGTAAGAACGAATCTCGCTTCTTACGATTTTTTCAACCTCCCCTTGCAGATCGCCGTCAATGTCCTCCGGTTCTCTAGGGGGTTGTTGGCGAGTGTCATGAACTGACTCACGGTAAGGTTCCAATAGTGTGACATGGAATATGGGATGAATGTTCCATCGATTGGATATGTTGAGCTTAAATGCTCAGGACCCGCGTTTTTCTATAATTCGGAAGGGGCCATCTAGCTTGGGACTTAGCTTCTTGGATTTCCGTCGGGTGCGAATATTCTGCGCGTTTAACATTACTTTGTCCTCGATCTTGAAGTCCGGCTGTTGTCGAGCTTTCCGGCCATAACCTTTCCACATCCCTTCTCGTGTCTTTTCTAGCGACCCTCTCGCTTGTTCATGTGTTGTCTTAATCCAGTTTGCATAAAGTGTCGCTTCTGGATTTTGAGCTTCGCACTCCTTCATCCACTCTGTCTGTGGATGGAATACGTAGTTCACATAGAATGGTGACATCTCGTGAGCATTGGTTGCGCAGTTGTTATAGGCATATTCAGCCAGCGGTAGTAACTGATACCAGTCATCCTGGTCGTAGTTGACAAAACCTCGCAGGTAACCTTCCAGCACTTGGTTGGTACGTTCGGTTGGTCTGTCAGTCTGAGGGTGGTACGCTATCGACATTCTACGCTTAATTTCCAGCGCCTTGAACAGGGATTCCCAAAATTCTCCTACGAACTTTGCGTCCATGTCGGAGACGATTTCAGTTGGCAGGCGGTGCAGCCTCCATACTTCTTTCAGGAATACGTTTGCGACATCTTCGGCCGTAGCCGAGGTCTGAAGTCCGATGAAATGTGCCATCTTAGTGAATCGATCGACTACTACCATTATCTGAGTGCATCCTTGCGACTCTGGTAGTTGTGTAATGAAGTCCATTGAGATGGACGGCCATGCTGTGTACGGTATTTGCAATAGTTGCAATAATCCGCACTTAGCTTGTCGAGGTGATTTGTTATGTTGGCATTCATCGCAGGATCGTACGTAGTCGTTGACTCATGCCGCAAGTCCTTTCCAGTAGAAGTCTCTCATGATTATTTCCAAAGTTTTTTCTTGTCCAAAATGTCCTGCCACTTTTGCATCGTGACATCCTTCTGCAATCTTAGTATATAGTGCCTGACTGTCTCGTACAAATAGTCTTTGCTTATAATATAGTAGATCATCGGTTAAGGTCCAATCTTTGGGAAAATCTTTTCCTTATCTTGTGGCTTAAGGAGTTCTTCCCTCCGTTGCCTCCAACCTGCATCTGTCCCCATAGCTGCCTGTATCTCGTTCAAGAATTCAGGATTGAACTGCTTCACACCTTTCTGCAGGATAATGGCATTGGACATTAGAACCTTTTCGGGCACTTCTGAAATATCATACCAATGTATGTGGTCTTTAGGCGATGCCTGTAGGTAGCTGATGCTAGGTTCTGGTTCCTTGACGATCAAGGATCTTGTCGCTATATCGGTGCTTCCAAATCCTGCGGTTCCTCGCTCCGTTTCTTCCAAGTTGTTGACTTCCATCATGTCCGAGGTGTTGACCTTTTCAACCACTAATTGAGCCATGCTAGCGCGCATTCTTATTTGGCAGTCCACGTCTTTATGGTTGAAAAGTACGACTTTGAGTTCGCCGGTGTAATCAGCATCGATTACTCCTGCGCCGGTAGAGACTCCGCTGCGGACCGCTAATCCACTTCTTGGGGCAACTCTTCCATAAGTTCCTTCAGGTAGCCCCACCGCTATACCCGTCCTTATTAATGCCTGTTCATATTTCGGGACAATGTCATCCTCTTTGGCTTACAGTTCATGTCCTGCCGCCATTCTTGAGCCCTTTGTCGGCAAGTATGCCTTTTTGCTCAATCTCTTGACCCTAATTACGGGTTCCTTTCCTACTCTTCGAGGTTCTAAATCCAAATCTTTATCTCCATCCCCGGCTTCTCCATCATCGCCTACCCTCGCTACTAGCGACACCAAGAAACTTTCTTCTTTCAAAGTTTTCTGTTCGCGATGCGTAGCTCCCTCCTCAGGATGGTACTCCGGCCGTCTGCTTAGTGCGTCAGGCTTTCCGCCCTTTGTCCCTGGTGGGTATACAATGTGAAAATTGTATTCTACCAACTTGTGGGCCCATCGAATTTGACAGCCACTCCAGACTTGTGAGGTGAGGAAGTATTGTAGGTTTTGATGGTCGGTAAAGACCGTGATCGGTTTCTCCGTCCCGATTAAGTACTGTCTCCATTCCTTAAAAGCTTCTAGGATTGCGAGGAGTTCTTTATCAAGAATCTCATAATTGCGTTCCACTGAGTTTAACTTTCTGGAATGGAAAGCTACTGGGTGTATCCTTTTCTCAAAGTATTGGGAAAGGACGGAGCCCATTGAAAAATCGCTAGCGTCAGTTTCTACCACTGTTTCTCTTTCCGGGAAAAAGTGGTGAAGTATGGGGGCTGTTGTGAATCGGTGTTTTAGCTCCTCAAAAGCTGTATCTTGCTCAGCCCCCCATTTGAAATTTTGCGGACTTGCTTATAATGTCTCAATTATTGGCTTGCAAATAGCCGAGAAGTTTTTTATAAATCGTCGGTAGAAGTTAGCAAACCCCATAAAGTCTTGTACTTCTCTAACCGACTTTGGTGCTTTCCAGACCATTATGGATTCCACCTTTTGGGTGCTCATAGACACCCCATCGATTGCCACCATATAGCGGAGGAATTCCACCTCCGTGGTATGGAAAGTCGATTTCTTTAGTGATACCGGTAACCGAAAGTCCGATAGACTTTGTAAAACTTTCTTAACAGCTTCGATGTGTTCCTTTTCATCCTTTGAGTAGATGAGAATATCATCTAGGTAACACACAACTTGGACGTCCAAGTATTCCTGTCGAACTTAGTTCATCATATCTGGGACGGTTGCCGGAGCATTGACCAATCCAGAAGTCATAACCTTATATTCGTAGTGTCCGTATCTTGTACAGAATGCTGTCTTCCATTGATCTCCTTCCTTTATCCTAATCAGGTGGTAGCCATCCTTAAGGTCTAACTTGGTGAAAATCTTTGTGCCGGCTACTCTATCTCTGAATTCGGACATTAGTAGAAGGGGATGTTTGTTGAGGATAGTAATCTGATTTAGATTCCGATAATCCACAACTAGGCGTAGTCTACCATCTGGTTTGGGTACGAATAATATGGGTGCACCTGCTGGCGATTGGCTCCATGTGATTTTCCCTTGTTTGATCATTGTTTCCAAGTATTCTCGTAAAGCCTTAAGCTGTTTTTCAGACAGTGGATATATCGGTCCCCAGGGGGGAGTTGAACAGGGAATCAGTTTGATTGCATGATCGAAGGTCCGTCTTGGAGCTAATTCTTCTGCAGTCTGGGCTTCAAACAAATGTTTGTAGTTCCAGTATTCTCTTGGTAATGATTCGAGTTCTACCGAATTCTCGATGGCTCCGATTTGTCCGATACGGCAGGCATTAGGATTCCAAGTGCCGGATTCGTCATATTCAAACATATCCGCTATTCCTTCATCTTCTTCCATACAGTGTTCGCAACATTTTGCGGAAAAGGTTCAATTTTCTGCATCTTCTATGTGAGACACTGGGTGTTCACAATGCCAGCAACCGAAAGGAATTATCATTCCATAGTGACCTGCTTTAGCCACTTCACGCGACACTTCTGAGATGTGTCGTTTTTTCCTATTTCCAATTTAATTGGGAGAGTGTAACACTTCCCTCCAGAGGCAGATGACGATCCATCAAAGCCTAAGATATCGACTGCATTGTCGCGTTCTGCAGAGGGAACGCGAAGTTCTGCAACTAGGTCCTTATTGATAAGGAATACATTGGATCCCGAGTCTAACAAGACTTTAACTTTATATCGCTTATCGTGTATATGGAGGTAAGCGATCCCCTCCGGACAGTTGTATCGTTTTGGTTTTGGAGCGCCTAGTTCCGTGCGCTTAGCGTGGATAAGACTTGCTTGGTTCTTCTGCTTAGGCATCGTTGGTCAGGGGTGTAGGTAAAAAGATGTTTGTTACTACGCCCGCGTAGTTTCGACCATTAAGGTCTCCTCAGACAAACTAGTAACTCTTTAACTCTAACAATCTGGGTCTACATACTAAGCGGCGTTTCACCGATACGCTATTGCGCACGACCAGTTTTGAGGCTGGATGCCTTTTCCCGATACGCCAGACCTCGGCTCATAGCAGATTTTCGGGCAGTTATTAGACATTTTACTCCCCTGGTGTAGGTGTTCCCGTATTCACCGAGTCCTTTCCCTTAGGATTTCCGTTATCCGTCCAGCTCCCTCAGAGGGGCCTTGCGCACCACAGCAGTACATCCCTATCCCACACTCTGGCCAGAAAACAAGATAGTACGTACGTATACTACAAGTCAGACTCGTGTGGTCCGTGGAACGGCCCGCATCAGTTGTCCTCCTGTCGTGTATTGTTATCAGGTAGATCTTGCATTGCTATGTCTCAACTTCTTCGGTATAGTAACTTGCTTGCACACGGGTAGCAGGCAACCACCAGGTGACTCGATGGACTGCGTACTGTTGGCTCCCGGGCCATGTGGGCATGTGTACTATCCGCTCTTTCGATCAAGACTCTCCATATATTGATTCTTGTGTTCGAGCTCGTAAGTCGCTCGTGGGGTCCCTTCGCCTAGAGCCTACTTGTGTTGATCCTGAAACCAGCGACTTGCTTTCAGCCGCTTTGATCATTTGAGTTTCCACTCCCATAGTTGCACACAGACTACCCGATCCCCGTCGTTGTCGGTACCCAATAAACCCTAGCCAAAGGGGGTTCCCGTTTCAATTCCAGCTCCATCAGGATACTGAATACCCAATCGCCGTCGCCGTTGGTCCCGATGAACTGACCTAGGTCAGTCCCTCGTCGTCTGCCAGTTCCCAGATCTTATTTACCTGGGCTGGGTTCTCGACGCTTGTGACTCTGCAAGCTAATATAGGCTTTACAATAGCCAATCTTACTCGTCGAATTCCCATTTTTATCGGTCTTGAGCTGACCGTTGCCGCCAATATATGGGTATCTCCCCAACACGTCTGATAGGTGTGGTTTTTCTTTCCACAACGTGTGCAATCTCCTTCTTTCCTTTGAGTTTCTATCACACTCTGCTGGATCCTTGTATGGGCCTGGGTGAAGTTTGTGTGGGTGGTCTTTGTTGCACCTCCCAACCTTTTCCTTGGCTTCTGCAGTTCCTTATCCCTTTTCCGCTTTCGTGGTGGGGCTCCACCTCCCTTGACATGAGGTTTAGTATCCCTTTGTCGTTTCGGTTTAGAGTCCTGTCGGTCTTCTCTTTTGAGCTCAGGGACTATGTTGGGCTTGGACGGTTGGTCACGCCCAATTTTCTTTCTGGCTCACAGTCCTTCTTCTGACCGTCCGCATAGCCTTTGTGCCTCTTCCCATTCTTGATCCGTCGTATATTGCAGGGCCGACAACCTGCGCACAATCTGTTCAGGAAGTTTGTCTTCGACTATCTCTCTCCAGGATTCTCCGGTCATGCGTGCACGAATGTTATGGTTGTGCATGACTGTCAGATAGCGTTCAATACTACCGTCGTACATGACCAGTTTCATTGCTCGCAGAGCTCGTCTTTCCGCTTCTACCGGCGCGAATCGCTTGATCATATCATGTTCAAAGCGAGTCCATGTCACCTGCTCTGGCTGCTGGGTTTCCCCTTGAAGTCCGTCTATAGCCTTCCAGTACCATATGGTATACGGAAGGACTATCTCTCCTTTCGTACCGCTGAGCGCATATATGACACGTTCCCGGGCGTCATTTTAGATTTGCGGGTTCCTTTCGAAGTAGTCGGTGTATTGCAAAATCCACACATATATGCCTGGTGCAGGTCTATCTTCAAATGATGGGGGAGGCTCTGATGGTCGCTTAATATTTAGCGCCATAGCGTTGGCAAGTGTTTCTGCCATGCCAGACTGTTCTGGTGTTTGTCCTTGCCTGCCTCGGCTAGGACCTCCTCTTCATCTTCCTCTCTCATCATCATCATGCCCGTCATCGTCACTAGGATCTCCAGGGTTACCTCCCTGGGCACCTCCCGGGAATGCATCCGTGGTTTCTCGGCCTTTGCCTTTGTTCCTGCCTGTAGGTGGAGCATAGTACTCCTCGTCGTCAGTTTCTTAGACTGTGGGTAAGGGTGCGGGTCCTGCAGCTTCGGGACTTGGTGCCGCAGCTAGTACCTTATTTATAGCCGCTGTTAACCCTTTAAGGGTTTGGTTTGTCTCGATGTTCTGCAGTTGTTGCTGGTCTTGAGACTTGCGAAAACTCCGCTTGGCGCGTAGCTTGATCTGTCCGCATTTGTCCTAGAGTACGATTGACTTCTCTTTCCTGTGTGACACTCTGGGTGCGGAATTCGACCAATTCCGCTCTTAGACTGAGGACCATTTGTTCCAGAGTCTGGTCCCGGGCCAATGCCGCTTGACCTTCTTCCGCAAGGGTCCCATGTACCCTCGTGGTTGCCTCTTCATGTTCTTGTTGACGCCATTCCTGAGCGTCAATTTTCTTTGCGACTTCTCGCAACATCTCTTCTTGTATCCCTATGACTTCACTTTCCACGCCTGCCAGCTGCATCAACAAGATTGCAATATCGTTATCATGGATATCTTGTCCGTCAGCGATTTGCTGTTGAACCTTAATTAATTTTAAGGTATTATCTTGAGTGGCTGCCTTCAAATGTTTGAAGGCGATATTGGCTTGGTCGAGCAAGGTATCTATGTCTTGTCTTATCTGACCCAACGTTACCCCAAGAGGCGCAGCCAATCTGGCTAAGTTCGCAGCGTAGTCTCCTGGTCTCAGTGTGGGGACCCTTGATATCCTATGAGTGCTTACGACACTAGAGGATCGGTCAGAGGGTAAATTTCCTCTCCGGAACGCAGGTTCCTGTGGCGTTGAAGGGAAGGGACTATGAATGGCAGAATCATCCATCTAATCTGTAGTGTCGGGTCGGGTATCCATAGGTTCACCCACCGTTACTTTTTTTCCTCGGGTCCTGAGGTATCTCTGCCATTGTGATACTTTCCAGATATGCTAGCTGCTGTAGTAGCCCTGGATGAGTGATTACTGGTACTGCATACCAAAGTTCTCGATATCCTTTAAAAGGTTTAAGGAATCATATGTAAGTTATCCCACGTTTGAGATACTCTAGAGGTGTAGGTGTAAGAGAGTTCGGTTGGTCCGACTCTGGACTCAAAACCTGAATCTCCTTTTTCTCGAGGTTTAAGACGTAATTATAGTACATATAAAAGTGTGTTAGGCCCAGGCCGAGGGGATGTCTAGCCCCCGGATGACTGTGCCTTCTTTTTCTTTTTCCTTTTCGGCCGTGATCAGGGAGCACTGGGTGCTACAGTCGACAAAGTTTTCTGACTCGGTCGAATTCCACTAAAAGTCTGAACTGTGCCAGGTGCGATATATGCGATTGAATTGATCCCTGGCAGGGATCCCGAAAGGTACCGTGAACTACCAGGGTTCTTGCATATATTCTTCTTCGATCTCGATCAGCTTGGTTTCCAATATTTCTTCGAAGGAATGAATATAGATTGGACGGCGAGGTGCTTCGAAAATGTAATTGAAGTCTGAGGTGAGGGTGGAGTTTGAAGTGAACTCGTAGTTCATATAGTGAGCCTTGGTAACAGGAGAACTATCAATATACTGTTAGGCGGACGCCAAACACAAGTATATAACCGAGGAATGTAGGCCAAAATCTTTCGTTGAAGAATCTGTCGAGGCAGGCTCGTCTCGATAAAATAAAAGTAAGGTAAAGATTAATGAGGCAAACAATTTTATATTGATAAGATCTCTTCTCCGGTGCTGGATGATGTCTGTAAAGCTCGGGAGGCACTGCGATATTTATATCCCGCGTCTGAGTGTTCGGGGACTACTTCTAACTACTATGCCTCCGTAGTACTACTCTGGTTTTAATACGCAAACGTCCAGAATCTTATGAGTGCGAACACTGTTTGACCCTGAAACTTATCACACCCTTTTGCGGACTCGGAATACTATTCCTCTGTTGAGATGAGGACGCTATTTGTTATACAAAACAGCCGTCTCCAACTGAGATGTCCGCATAGACTTTCATAGGACTTTAGTCTTGTTGACTATCGTCCAGTCATCGCTTCGGTCATGAAGTCATCAGGTTCATGCCGGGCCAGCTAGTGCCAATCGCAAGTCCAAGCCCGACGTGTCCGCGTCTTAAGGGTCTCCGGCTTATCTAGGTCTTCCATTCTGAGCATGCTTCCCCTTGGTCCGCCGGCCTCCGTAGAGGGGTCCTATTACTAGGACCAACCAACCTACAGCTGATCTCAGAAGGGTATGGGTGGATTTTGTATACAACTAATAGCTTTCACTACAGGGATATCCTCCTAGAGTATTTCTCCGAAAACGTCGCGTCACTTTTGGCCTATAATTTAGAAAGCCCAACCTCAAAGCCTACTATCGCAATGCGGCTCACACAGATTTCCTCCATTCCACTTCTCAGATGTCGCCAAAGGTTCCCTCTCATATATCCTTCGCACAGCATGCGGTCGGATGGACAGCGGCGACGTATATGGTGTTATGAAGTGGGCTTCATTGATATGACATTTTAGTTATGGGACACAACTCTCGATATCTCGCTAATGATGTGCAGGCCCCATAAGGGGGCCGGAGGGGGGTGTTGGCAGTCCTGTAAATTGAGGGTCTGTGCGTAGTTACCCTACCGTGGGTCTGTGCACATGTCTCAGATTTCCATATGCCTAACACTAACAAACAGGGCAGTCATCTCAACAGAAGAATCCTATTCCGTAACCGTGATATAGTGTGATAAGTTGCAGGGTCAAGCGGTGTTCACACATATAATATTCAGGGGGTTTCCTTATTAAAGCTAGAGTGGTACTTCGGAGGCATAGTAGTTAAAAGTAGTCCACCAACACTCAGATGCGGGATATAAATATCGAAGTGCCTCATGAGCTTTATAGACATCATCAAGCAACAGAGAAGAAAGCTTATCAATATAAAATTCGTTTGCCTCATTTTTCTTTTTCTTCTTTTTTTTTCTTTTTCTTTTTTTTATATCATATATTACTTGATTAGGGTACAAGAATGTGCATACAGCGTAAGCTATGGCAAAAAGAAAACCCTTAATTTCAAACATCCCTCCCCCAGCCAGGTAAAAGCCGTCCCTCTCAAGCCCCTCTGGTATGGAGCCAACCGCACATCTCGCCCCAAGCCAGACCTATCCCTACCTCACAATCGAACTCGCAGAGTAAGAGAAGCCTAACTAGAAACAAGCAGGAAACATCCGGAAAAACTCCGCGGGAAATCTCGGCCCAAAGGCACAAAAGAAACCAATTAATATCCCGAATGCACCCCCTATAGGGATGACTAGCCAAAAAAAGTAAACTGGAGCGGTAACGCCTCACCTGGTGTGGGCTCACAAGGAGGTACGGAGGTAGGTGTCGGCCTTGTCACCTAGAGGAAGGGTTGTTGGGCAGAAGGGGCAGCGCCTCCTTCAAGCCCTGACGAGAGGTAGCAGTAAGGTGCCAGCTGGGGTTGGATTGTTGCCAGAGAAACTCCAGCAGAATGGGGGTAGCCGAAGGGTGCCAGCCAGGGTAGCAGTAAGGTGCCAGCTTGGGTGGGGGGGCAGGTGCAGCACCTGCGAAGAGTGGAGACGGTAGTATGATGGAAGCTGTCTGGTAGCAGTAGGGTGCCAGCCATGGGGTGGTGTAGCAGTAGGGTGCCAGCCGATCACAACCGTGGGGAGTGTAGATAGTAGGCATCCATCCCCATCGACAAAAAAGGCTGTCAGTATCATGTTCGTGTCTTGCTAGGCGGCCTCCAGCACGCCCTAAACAAAGCCCACTGTTTTACCATGTCTCTCATGTAGTCCCTTGTTCTCAGAGAGAAAGTGTCACTATAGTGGATGGGATACCACCAGCTGAAGCGATGAGTGAGGAAGGAGTGTGGTGAAATTGACCGTGGCCTGTGGAGGAAACCTGACACAACTCCCCCAGTTTCTTTAGGAGGAGGGATACAGGAATCCGTCGTAATCGCGTACCACAAATGGTAGTCCCAGCCATCTGCCAAGATGAAGAAAGGGTCTTAGCCGACTGTGCTGATGCTAAGCGAAGCTAGAGAAAAAGTGGGGTAAACAGGTTTCTGGACATCGTGAGATACCAGAGGGGGCGATAGAGTGTCCCAGGAGGGTGGACCCCTAGGGAGAGGGATGGAAAGACAGACTCGAAGTCCAACGGCATGGATAGAGATAGCCTACACCGCCCCAAGGGGAGGGTGCAGACCGAAATGTGGTGATAGTTTGTTGTGGTGTTGAGACTATCCCAAATAGGAAATAAATTTCAATCACCGGAGGTGTAGCGGAGACGGAGGATGTTACCTCCTTGTTCCTTACTTTACCTATTTTATCGAGACGAGCCTTCCTCGACACAAGCTCCGAATGAATATTTTGGCCTACGTCCCTCAATTATACTAGCGATCAGCATCCACCTAACAGTATATTGATAGTTCTCCTGTTATCGAGGCTTACTATATAAACTCGGAGCTCACTTCAAACTCCCTCCTCAGCTCTTGCTTCGCTTACATTTTCGCAGTACTTCCCGGTCCTATTTATATTCAAACATTTGCAGAAACATTCGATCCTAAGCTGTTCGAAGTCGGAGAACAATACACACTAGAACCCTGGTAGTTCACAAACCTTTCAGGATCTTAATGAAGGATAAGGTCAATCGCATATCACGCACCTGGCATAGTCTAAACTTCAAGTACAATTCTACTGAATCAGAAGACCTTGTTGACTAGAGTACCCAGTACTCTGTAGTCAAGAAACTAGGTACAGTTTGCCAAGGACTACCCCAACCCTCGCCTGGGGCCCAAGATCCTATACATGTACTACAAGTATCTCTTGAACCTCGAGAAAAAGAATATTCAGGTCCTGAATCCAGAATCAGATTCTCGGAACCCTTTTCTACCTACACCTCTAGAGTACCTCACATATTGCATACTATTTATATGGTTCCTTAAACTCTTTAAAGGATATTGAGAACTCAGGTACAAAGTACCAGTAATTACTCATCCAAGGCTATTGGAACCATTAGCCTATCGGGAAAAAATCACAATGCCTGAGCTACTCAAAGACCTAAGAAAATGTATAACAGCTAGAGAACCTATGAGCAGCTGCCCAGATACAATGGGGACAGATGTTTCAGCTGTATGGAGCCCCTACCTGCAAACTCCACTAGAACTACGGTTCCAGAAAGGAACTATTGCCCCTACATACTGATCGTCCAGTATTGTGAGCACACATCGGATATCACGGTCCTCTACATCAAAGCCAAGAGGAGACCATGCTGCAAACCTAGCTAGGCTAGCCACCCATCTGGGAATAACATTGGGTCGAATAAGGTAAGACATAGACACTTCACCCACCCCAGGCAATATTGCCTTCAAACATTTTAAGGAAGTTACCCACGAAAATACTTTAAAACTACTTAAGGTTCAACAGCAAATCACTGATGGACAAGATGTCCATGACAACGATATTGTGATCTTACTGATGGACCTGGCAGGCGTAGAACAGGATGTTAGGGTATCCATGAGGAAATGCTACAGGACGTGGCAAAGAAGATAGATGCCCGAGATAGGTGCCAGCAGGAACATGAAGAGGTAAGCGCTGGGTTACATGTGACTCTCAGGCAACAAAGCCAGAAGGCATTAGCCCGAAATCAGACCCTGGAACAGATGGTTACCAGGTTAAGAACTGAATTCTTAGAATTCCGTACTCCCAGCATCACTTGAGAAAGGGAGGTCAAGCATACCTTAGGGCAATGGTGTTTAGATCACACTACTCACAAGGCGGAGATTCGCAGATCGTAAGACTAGCAGCAGCAGCAACATGAGGAGACAAATAATACGCTAAGGGTATTGACAGCATCAATAGTTAAGATACTGGCTGGTAAATCAAGTTCTGAAGCTGTGAGACCAGCACCTTTACCTGCAGTTGAAGAAGCGATTGATGAAGAGTATCACGCTCCGCCTACGCTAAGGGAAAAGGGGACAGGCAAAGTAGCCACTAATGTATCCCCCTCAGGTCCCTAGGGAGGTGACCAAAAAGATGATAGCGGTGATGATAATGATGATAATGAAAGAAAAAGAAGGAGGAGAAGTCTAAGCTGTGGTAGGCGAGGACAAATACCAGTACAGTCTGGTATGGCATGGACACTGGCCAATGCGATAACACTTAATGTGCAGCGACCATCAGAGCCACCCCTGTTCTTTGAGGACAAATCTATATAAGACAAATATGTTTAGATGATACAATGTATGGACTATTTCAAAAAAAACTCCCGGATCTTGGATAATGTCCTGGAACGAGTTTTATACACACTCAACTGTACAAAAGGAGACATAGTACTTCCTTATACTATTTGGTATAGGAAGGCTATAGAGGAACTTCAAGGAGAAACCCGGCAGCCAGAGTTGCCTATGTAGACTCATTTCGAGCACGATATGATCAAATTATTTGCCCCTTGTGAAGCCAAAGTCTAGCGCTTTGAGCTATGAAGCTGGTCAAGTATGAGGACAGTATTGAACGTTACCTGGTAGTCATTCACAACCTGAATATCAGGTCATGCATGACCGGAGAATCCTGGAGAAAGGAAGTCGAAAACAAACTTCCAAAACAAATTTTCCCCAGGTTGTCAGCCCAGCGATATGCAACGGATCAAGAATGGGAAGAGGTACTCAGGCTATGCAGTTGATCGAAAGAGGCACTCCTTGCTAGAGAAAAGCTTGCGAGAGATAAACTATCCAAGCCAAAGATAGACAAAGAGGTCAAAAGAGAAGACCGGCAGGACTCTAAGCCAAAGTGATAAGGGGATAGCAAACCTTATGTCAATAGAAGTGGAGCCCCACAACGCAAGCGGAAAAGAAATAATGAGCTGGAGAACCCTAGGAAAAGGTTGGGAGGTGCAGCCAGAACCACGCACACCAACTGCGACTTGGCCCATATTGGTATTCCGCAGAGCGTGATAGATATGGGGGAAAAAGAGGGAGATTGTACTCATTGTGGGAAGAAAAACCACATATATCAAACATGTTGGGGAGATGTCCATATATCGGTAGCAACTGTCTGTTCAAGACCGATAACAATGGGTATTCATCTCACCCGATTGACTATTGTAAAGGGTAAACTAGCACACAGTGTCGCTACAGTCCAGGAACCATTCTATGCGAACAGGATCTAGGAACTGGCAGACGATGAAGAACTGACCTATGAGAGTTCATTGGCACCAGCGGTGTCGGCGTTTGGGTATTCAGTGTATATATAGAACTGGAATCAAAATGGGAACCCGCTTTGGCTAGGTTGTCTTGGGTACCAACCACGATGAGAAAGCAGTAGTCTGTGTGCAATTGCAGGAGTCGAAACTCCAAATGATCAAAGCCGTGCAAGGCAAGTCCCAGCTTTCAAGATCAAAGCAAGTAGGCTCCAAGTGCAGGGACCCAGCAAGAGACTTGCGAGGTCGAAAACAAGAATCAATATATGAAGAGTCTTGATCGAATGAGAAGATAGTGAACATGCCTACAGGGCCTAAGAGTCAACAGTATGAAGTTCCTCAAGTCACCTGGTGGCTGGCTGCTACCCATATACAAGCATGTTGCTATAGAGAAGAAGTTGGGATATAGCAATACAAGATCTACCTGATAACAATACATGACACGAGGACAACGGACACAGACTATTCCAGCAATCATACGAGTCTGAGTTGTATTATACACATATACTATCTTGCCTTCTGGCCACAGTGTGGGGTAGGGATGTACTGTTTTGGTACACAAGGCCCCTCTGAGATAGTAGGGTGGATAACCGAAACCTTAAGGGAAAGGATTGCTGAAAACGGGAACCCCACACCCAGGAAGCAAAATGGCTAATGACCGCTCGAAAGTCTGCTATGAGCCTAGGTTTACTGTGTCGGGAGAGGACATCCAGCCTGAAAGCTGATCGTGTGAAATTGCATATAGGTGAAATGCCGCTTAGTATGTAGACCCAGATTGTTAGAGCTAAAGAGTTACTAGTTTGTCTGAAGTGACCTCAATGGTCAAAATGAGATGGATGGAGTAACAAACATCTTCTTACCTACACTCAACACCAATGACGCCTAAACGCAAGAACCATGAAAGTTTTATCAGCGCTAAGCGCTTGAAATTAGGCGCTCCAAAACCAAAATGGTACAACTGTCTGGAGGGGATCGCTTACCTCCACATACATGATAAGCAATAAAAGGTCAAAGTCTTATTAGACTCAGGATCCAATGTGTACCTTATCAATAATGACTTAGTTGAAGACTTTCACACTCCTATAGTCGAATGCAACAATGCAGTTGATATCTGAGGCTTTGATGGATTGTCGGCTACCTCAGGAGGGCAAGTATTATACCCTTCCTATCAAATTAGAAGTAGGAAGAAACCCACACATTTCGGAAGTATTATGTCAAATGGCTAAAGCAAGTCATTATGGAATTATAATTCTGTTTGGTTGGTGGAATCGTGAACACACAGTGTCTCACATAGAGGATCTAGCAAATTGGACTTTCTCCTCAAAAACCTGTGAAAAGTTGGGGGAAGAAGTTGAAGGAATAGCGGATATGTTTGAATATGACGAATCTATCGCTTGGGATTCTAATGCATGTCGTATTATAAGAATCAGGACCATCAAAGATATGGTGGAACTGAAATTATTACCTCAAGAATACTGGCTTTACAAACATTTGTTCAAAGCCCAGGAGGCAGAAAAACTAGCCCCAAGATAAACAGTCAATCATGAGATCAAGTTGATTCCCGGATCAACTCTACCCTGGGGACCAATATATCTACTATCAGAAAAACAGCTTAAGGCCTTATGGGAATACTTAGAAACCATGATGGAACAAAGTAAAATCACCCTAAGTCAATCACCAGCAGTAGCACCAATATTATTCGTACCTAAATCAGATGGCAGATTGCGTCTAGTTGTGGATTATCAAAATCTAAATAAGATTACTATCTACAATAAACATCCCCTTCTATTAATGTCCGAACTTCAAGACTGAGTAGCGGGTACAAAGATCTTCACCAAATTAGACCTTAAGGACAGTTACCATTTGATTAGGACTAAGGAAGGAGATGAATGGAAAACGGCGTTCTGTACGAGATACGGATACTACCAATATAAGAAGATTCCTTGCGGATTAGTTGATGTCCTGGCAACTTTCCAAGATATGATGAACTAAATACTTAAAGAATACTTAGAGGTTGGAGTCGTGTGTTATCTTGACGATATTCTCATCTATTCAAATGATGAAAGAGAACAAAGCGAAGCTGTCAAAAAGGTTGTAGAAAGCCTATCGGATGTTCAATTGGCGGTATCGCTAAAGAAATCGACTTTCCACGCCACAGATGTAGACTTCCTCGGCTATATTGTGGCAGTCGACGGGGTGCCTATGAGCACTCACAAGGTGGAATCCATAATGGTTCGGAAAGCACCGAAGTTGGTTAGAGATATGCAAGTCTTTATTGGATTTCCTAACTACGACTGATGATTCATTAAAAACTTGGTGGCTATTTATAAGCCAATCACTGAGACATTGCAAGAAAATACCAAGATTTTTAAATAGGGAGTGGAGCAGGATACAACTTTCGAAGAACTAAAGTACCGATTCACCACAGCTCCTATACTCCACCACCTTTTTCCAGACCGAGAAACCGTTATAGAAACTGATGCTAGCAATTTCGTACTTGGTTGCATCCTCTCTCAATGCTTTGAGAAAAAGCTCCATCCCATATCATTCCATTCAAGAAAATTAAACTCAGCGGAGTGCAATTATGAAATTCATGATAAGGAACTTCTTGCAATCCTCGAAGCATTTAAGGTATGGAGACACTACTTGATAGGAACTGAAAAAGTAATTACAGTCTTTACCGACCATCAGAACCTACAATACTTTTTCAACTCAAAAGTGTGGAGTGCCCAGCAAATTCGATGGGCTCAGATGTTAGTGGAATACAATTTTTGTATTGTATACTGACCAGGCATGAAGGGCGGAAAGCCTGACATATTAAGCAGAGAGCTGAAGTACCGTCCTGATGAGGGAGCTATACATAGCGAACAGAAAATTTTGAAAACAGAAAGTCTCTTGGTATCACTAGCAGCGAGGGTAGGCGACGAGGGAGAAGACTGTGATGGAGATTGGGATTTGGATTTAAAACCTGGAAGAGGAGGAAAGGAACATGTAATTACGGTCAAGAGATTGCGCAAACAGGCATACTTAGCAACAAAAGGCTCCAGAATGGCGCCAGGATATGACCTGTATGCCATAGCGGATGACATTGTCCCAAAATATTGACCAGCATTAATAAGGATAGGTATAGCTGTTGGGCTATTTCAAGGATCTTACGGAAGAGTTGCTGTAAGAAGCAGATTAGCAGTTTGAAGCAGAATCGCCAACGGAGCTGGAGTGATCGATGCCGATTACATCCGTGAACTCAAAGTTGTACTCTTTAACCATAAAGATATTAACTGCCAGATAAGAATAGGTGATCGTATGGTCCAACTGGTGGTAGAAAACGTTAATACTTCAAACATGATGGAAGTACATGACTTAGAAGACATGGGATGAGGAACCATGAGATTCGGAAGCACTGATATAGTGACAAGATCCTTGATAGTAAAAGAACAGGAACCTAGCATCAGTAACCTGCAGGCATCGGCTAAAGATAACGAACATTGGTATGACATTTCAGAAGTATCAGAGAAAGTTCTAATGTCAAATGCTATTGTCATACAAAAATGTATGAAGCAGTTTAATCCTGAATTCTTAAGCGAGAGACAGGCAGCTATTGGAACAGAAACAGCTTGGAGGCAATAGAGGGAGGAACTTATTAGGTTGCGAGATGAAGGGAAGGAGTTCTACAAGGATTGGACCTTAACTAACGATCTACTATACTATAAGCAAAGACTGTTTGTACCAAATAGTCAGGCACGACATACTAAGATTGCAGAAGGATGTCACAATGCAAAAATTGCAAGACATTTCAGGCAAGAAAAAACCTTGGAAATTATCATGCGGGACTTGTACTGGAAAGGACTTGCGGAATGGTTTAACAATTACGTATGATCCTGCAATAAATACCAAAATAATAAATCACCTAGACATGCTAAGTATGGATTATTGCAACTCTTGCGAATACCCTACATAGTGAGGACGTGTATCTCGGTAGACTTTATCACTCAACTACCATTGTCCAAGGATGTACTCAGATAATGGTGGTAGTGGACCGATTTACCAAGATGGCACATTTCATCGGACTACAGATATCAGCAATGGCTCAAAATGTCACAAACGCGTTCCTGAAAGAAGTAGGGAGGCTGCACGGCCTACCAAGCGAGATCATCTCAGATAGGGACTCAAAGTTTGCAGGAGAATTCCAGGAATCTCGCTCTGCAGTGCAGGAGATTAAGAAAAGAATGTCAACGGCATACCACCCTGAAATGGATGGACAAACTGAATGTACCAAGCAAGTGCTGGAAGGATACCTGCGAAACTTTGTCAACTATGATCAGGATGGCTGGTATTAGCTACTACCACTAGCCAAACATGCCTAAAACAACTTCGCAAACAATAGTCATAGGATGGTACCATTCTATGTGAACTACAGATTGTATCCACAGACAGATTGGATAAAGAAGTGAGATGCCAAAGTCCAGGAGCAACACTCTATGGGAACTGGTTTAAGGCGATACATGACCAAGCACGAGGGTCACTGGAAAAGATAAGTCAAGAAATATCAGAAATTATGACCTGAAAGCTCGACAACAGCTAGACTTCAGGATCAGGGACAAATTAATATTAAATGCAAAAAACCTTCGTACTCCACAGAAATCAAAAAAGCTAAGTCTCAAGGTTCACACTCGTTTTTAAATTTTGGAAAAGCACGGATGAGGAGCTTTCAAACTCAACAGATCTAATTGATAAAACATTGACCTCATATTCCGTATTGCACTACTGGAAGCCTATCCTGAATCAGTCCCTGATAATCGAGAGCAACCTTCTAGCGAACCAGAATACATTGATGGCGATCTACAGGGCAGGTTGAAAAGATTGTACAAAGCGATATTGGCTGTTAGAGAAAAGGAGTACATAGCCGCTATCAGGAGAAGTGCACACTGTAGTACTTCGTCAAATGGCATGAGTGTTCTGAAGACAAAAACATATGGGAGCCAGCTAGCAGTATTGCAAATATGGAGGAAGTGGTAGAAAATGTTCATAATGAAAATCAGGACATGCCAGGAAGAGCAAAAGTAAGATAGAGTGGAAATGGTTTTGCTACCGTGGCCAAGGAAATGCCCGAGGTTTTTTACCCTGACCAAACTGAGTCTTAAAATGTATTTAGAAATTTATAAAAGATTATAAAGGCATTGGTGGTGAAGCATGGTAGGAGGAAGCTCATATGAGGTATATGGATATCTGAGACATGTGCACAGACCCACGGTAGGGTAACTGCATACAGACTTTCAAATTTCCAGAGAGCCAACACCCCCTACGGCCCTCTTATTGAGCCCGTATGTCATTAGCGAGATTTCACAAGTTGCGTCCTATAACTAGAATGTCACTTCAATGAAGCCCACTTCATTACACTATATACATCACTGCCGTCCATCAGACTACATGCTGTACGCAGGATATATAATGGGAGGACCTTGGGTGACATCTGGGAAGTAGAGTGGAAGATATCCGTCACAGGCGCAGTGAGATAGTGGGCTTTAAGGTTAGGCTTTGTAAACAATAGGCTGGAAGTGACGGGACATTTTTAGCGAAATACTCCAAGAGGATGTCCCAGTAGAAGAGGCTATTAAGGACATACCTGATCCAGCCATACCCTTCTGAGATCAGCTGTAGGTTGGTTGGTCCAAGTAATAGGACCTTTCTAGGGAAGCCGGTGGACCAAGTGGAACCATGCTCAGAAAGAAAGACCTAGATAAGACGGAGAGTCTTAAGACATTGACACGTTGGGCTCAGACTTGCGATTCGCACAAGGTAACCCGTCATAGACTTGATCACTTCATGACTAAGGATACTAGTGGAATGATAGTCAATAAGACTAAAGTAATATAATAGTCTATGCAGACAATTAAGATCGAGGCGGCTGTTTGGTATAACAAGCAGTACAGTCATCTCAGCGGAGGAAGACTATTCCGTAACCGTGAAATGGTGTGCTAAGTGGCAGGATCAATGATAGTCATATGGAAATTTGACACAAGTGCACAGACCTCACGGGAGGGTAACTGCGCACAGACCCTCAATTGACCATAGTGCCAACACCACCCTCCAGCCCCCTGACAGGGCCCGCAGGTCATTAGTGACATTTCAAGAGTTGCGTCCCGTAACAAAAGGTCATATCGCGAAAGACCTCTTGATAACAACAGATAAGTCGACGCAGTCCGTCCGACTGCACGCGGTTCTCAGGGTATATGAATGTGGACCTTTGGGGACATGTGGACAGTAGAAGGGAAGAAGTCCGTCAGACGTGCATTAAGACTGTAGGCTACAAAGTTAGGCTTGCTAAACTATGGGCCGAAGGTGGAGGGACGGTTTTGGCGAAAATACTCTAGGAGGATGCCCCAGTAGCAAAGGCTATTAGTGGTGTACCGAATCCACCCGTACCCTTCTGAGATCAGCTGTAGGTTGGTTGGTCCTAGTAATAGCACCCCTCTATGGAGGCCGGCGGGCCAAGGGGAAGCACGCTCAGAATGAAAGACCTAGATAAGTCGGAGCCCCTTCAGACGTTGACACGTTGAGCATGGACTTGCGATTGGCACTAGGTGGCCCGGCATGAACTTGATCACTTCATGACCGAAGAGACTACTGGAAGGATAGTCAACTAGACTAGAGTAATATAAATAGTCTATGCGAACAACTAAGTTCGAGACCGCTGTTTGGTATAACAAATAGCGCAGTCATCACAATGGAGGAATACTATTCCATAACTGTGAAAGGGTGTCATAAGTCTCAGGATCAAATGGTGTTCCAACTTATAAGATTCCAGATGCTAGCATATTAAAAGCAGAGTGGTACTTCGGAGGCGTAGTAGTTAGAAGTAGTCCGCGAACACTCAGATGCGGGATATAAATATCGTAGTAGCTCCCAACCTTTACAGACATTATCAAGCAATGGAGAAGCAATCTTATCAATATAATATTGTTTCACACTTTAAATCTTTACCATACCTATTTTATCCAGACGAGCCTTGCACGACAGATTCTGCAATCGAAGATTTTTTAGCCCTACATCTCTCAGTTATATACTTAAGTTTGGTGTCCGCCTAACAGTATATTGATAGTTCTCCTATTACCAAGGCTCACTATATGAACTACAAGTTCACCTCAAGCTCTACCCTCAGCTCAGACTTTGATTACATCGTTGAAACACCTCACTGTCCCATTTACATTCATACTATTGGGCAGACGCGGAGCTCATGTATAATTCTGAGCAATGTAGGCCAAATCCTTTCGCAGAATCTGGCGAGGAAGGCTCATCTTGAAGAAATAGCCAAACTGAAGATTTCTGTGGTGAAATAATATTATACTAATAAGATCTCTTCTTGGTTGCTTGATGATGTCTGTGAAGCTCGTGAGGCACTTCCATATTTATATCCCGCATCTGAGTATTCGCGGACTACTTCTAACAACTATGCCCACAAAGCACCATCCTGGTTTTGATACTCAAACGTGCAGAATCTTATAAGTACGAATACCACTTGATCCTGAAACTTATCATACCCTTTCGCAGTCAGGGAGTAGTATTCCTCCATTAAGATGACTGCGCTATCTGTTATTCCAAACAGCAGCCTTTAAATTAGATATCCGCGTAGTCTTTTATATTACTTTAGTCTTGTTGACTATCGTTCCCGTAGTCTCTTCGGTCATGAAGTGATCAAGTTCATGCCTGGCCACCTGGTGCCAATTGCAAGTCCGAGACCGTTGTGTCAACATCTCACGCGGCTGCGACTGATCTAGGTCTTCTATTCTGAGCATGCTTCCCCTTGGTCAGCCGTCCTCCGTAGATGAGTCCTATTGCTAGGACCAACTAACCTATAGCTGATCTCAGAAGAGTATGGGTGGAGTTGGTATACCCCTAATAGCTTCTGCTACTGGGGCATCCTCCTGGAGTATTTCGCGGAAAACGTTCCCTGACATTTGGCCCATAGTTTAGGAAGCCTAACCTTGAAGCCGACTATCTCAATGCACGTGTGACGGGTTTCTTCAGTTCTACTTCTCAGATGTCGCCAATGGTCCTCTGTCGTATATCCTGTGAAAGGCATGTGGTCCGCGGGACAGCGGCGATCTATTTGGTGTTGTAAAGTGGGCTTCCTTGATGTTACCTTTTAGTTATGGGACGCAAATCTCGAAATCTCGCTAATGACATGCAGGCTCCATTAGGGGGATAGAGGGGGGTGTTGGCCCTCTGGTAAATCGAGGGTCTGTGCGCAGTTACCCTACCCTGAGGTCTGTGCATTTGTCTCAGATTTCCATATGCCTAACATGAGCTCCGTCCTACCAGGCTTCGCCTCAAATTCCTTTTTAATTTCTTCTTCTAAATACATTTTAAGACTCAGTATAGTCAGGGTGAAATACCTCTCACATTTACTTGGCCACAGTAGGAAAACCTTTTGCTCACTATCTTACTTCTGCTCTTCCTGGCATGTCCGGATTTTCATTACAAAAGTTTTCCAGAACTTCCTCCGCATTTTCCATACCAGTAGCTGGCTCCTCTGTGTTCTCATCTTCTGCACACCATTACCATTTGACAAAGTACCACACTTCCCGCTTCTCCTAGTAGCAACCATGTACCCATTTTCGGTAAGACTGAATCTCGCTTTTTGGCAATTCTTTCAACCTTCCCTTGTAGATCGTCATCAATGTCCTCTGGTTCTTTTAGGGGCTGTTTGTGATTATCATGAACTGATTCACAATAGGGTTCCAATAGTACGACATGGAATACCGGGTGAATGTTCTATCGATCAGATATGTGGAGCTAGAAGGCTCGTGATCCGTGCTTTTCCATGATTTGAAAAGGACCGTATAGCTTGGGACTTGGCTTTTTTGATTTCCGTCAGGTTCTAATGTTCTTTGCATTTAACCTTACTTTATCCCCGATCTTAAAGTATGGCTATTGTCGAGCTTTCCGGTCAAAATATTTTAACATTCATTCTGGTGTTTTTTCTAGGGACCCTCGTGCTTGTTCATGTATCATCTTAATCCAGTTCACATAGAGTGTTGCTCCTGGATTTTGAGCTTGACACTCCTTTATCTACTCTGTCAGTGGATGGAATCTGTAGTTCGCATAGAAGGGTGGCATCCCATGAGAAGGGGTTGCGGAGTTGTTATAGGCCTGTTCATCTAGAGGTAACAGCTGAAACCAGTCATCCTGATCATTGTTGACAAAACTTCGAAAGTATCCTTCCAGCACTTAATTGGTATGTTGAGTCTGTCCTCCAGTCTGAGGGTAGTATGCTGTTGACGTTCTTCGCTTAATATCCAGCGCTTTGCAGAGCGATTCCCAAAATTCTCCTGTGAACTTTGAGTCCATGTCAGAGACTATTTTAGTTGGTGGACAGTGCAGCCTTCATACTTCTTTTAGGAATACGTTTGCGACATCCTTGGCCATTGCCGAGGTTTGAAGTCCCATGAAATGTGCCATTTTCGTAAAGCGATCAACTACTACCATTATTTGAGTGCATCCTTACAACTCTGGTAGTTGTGTAATAAGGTCCACCTAGATAGATGCCCATGCCATGTACGGTATTTGCAATGGTTGCCGCAGTCTGTACTTGGCATGTCTAGGTAATTTATTATGTTAGCATTATTCGCAGGATAGTATGTAGTTGTTGACCCATGCTGGAAGTACTTTCCAGTAGAAGTCCTGCATAATGATTTCCAAGCTGTTTTCTTGTCCGTAATGTCCTGCCACTTTGGCATCGTGACATCCTTCTGTGATCTTGGTATATAGCGCCTGACTATTTGGTACAAATAGTCTTTGCTTATAGTATAGTAGATCGTTGGTTAAGGTCCAATCCTGGGGGAAGTCCTTTTCTTTGTCTCATAACCTAATGAGTGCTTCCCTCCGTTGCCTGCAAGCTGTATCTGTCCCGATAGCTGCCTGTATCTCGCTTAAGAATTCAGGATTGAACTGCTTGATTCCATTTTGCCAGATTATCACATTTGACTTCAGAACTTTCTACGGTACTTCTGAAATGTCGTAACAGTGTTCGTTGTCTTTAGTCGACACCTGTAGGTAACTGATACTTGGTTCCTGTTCATTAACAATCCAGGATCTTATTACTATATTGGTGCTTCCGAATCCCGTGGCTCCTCATGCCGTGTCTTCCAAGTCGTCTACTTTCATCATGTCTGAGGTGTTGACCTTTTCTACCACCAGCTGAGCTATGCGATTGCCTATTCTTATCTGGCAGCCCTCATTTTATTGGTTGAATAGTATGACCTTGAGTTCACTATTATAGTCGGCATCCATTGCTCCGGCACCGGTGGAGAGTCCGCTTCAACCCACTGACCTCCTTCTGGCAGCAATTCCTCCCTAAGTTCCTTCTGGCAGCCCTACGGCTATACCTGCACTTATTAATGCTTGTCCATATTTCCGGACAATGTCATCTGCAATACAGTACAGGTCATGTCCTGCCGCCATTCTTGTGCCTTTAGTTGGCCAATATGCCTTTTTGCGTAATCTTTTGACCCTAATAACTGGTTCTTTTCCACCTTATCGAGGTTCCAAATTCAAAGCCTTATCGCTATCCCAGTCTTCTCCTTCATCGCCTATACTCGCTACCAACATTACCAAGAAACCTTCCTCTTTCAAAGTTTTTGTTCAAGATGTGTAGCTTCCTCCTCAGGGCAGTACTCTGGCTGTCTGCTTAATACGTCAGGCATTCCGCCCTTTGCGCCTGGTCGGTATACAATCCAAAATTGTATTCCACAAGCTTCTGACGCCATTGAAGTTGATGGCCACTCCCAACTTTTGAGGCGAGGAAGTATTGTAGGTTCTGATGGTCAGTAAAGACTGTAAGCGATTCTTCTATTCCGATCAAGTAGTTTCTCCATTCCTTAAATACTTCGTGGATTGTGAGAAGTTCTTTATAATGAATCTCATAATTGGGCTCCGCTGAGTTTAGTTTTCTGGAATGGAAAGCTACTGGATGTAACCTTTTTTCAAAGTATTTACAAAGCACACAAGCGAGTGCAAAATCGCTAGCGTTGGTTTCTACCACCATTTCTCTTTCTGGTAAAAAGTGGTACAGTATGGGGGCTGTGGTGAATCGTTATTTTAATTCTTCGAACACCATATCTTGTTCCAGTGCCCACTTGAAATTCTTGGAATTTCCCGGTAATGTCTCTGTTGTGGGTTTAAAGTAGCCATGAAGTTTGTTTAAAACGTCGATAGAAGTTAGCGAATCCGATAAAGACTTGTACTTCTCTAACCCACTGCGTTGCTTTCCAAACCATTATGGATTCCACCTTGTGGGTGCTCATAGATGCCCCATCGACTGCTACTATATAGCCGCGAAATTCTACCTCTGTGGTATAGAAGGTCGACCTTTTTAGCGATACCGGTAATTGAAAGTGCGACACACATTGTAAATCCTTTTTGACGGCCTCAATGTGTACTTTTTCATCCATTGAGTAGATGAGAATATCGTCAAGATAACAAAGGACTCTAACATTCAAGTATTCTTTGAGTACTTGATTCATCATATCTTGGAAGGTTGTGGGATCATTAACCAATCTGAAGGGCATATCCTTATATTCGGAACGTCCATATCTCATCCGGAAAGCCATCTTCCATTCATCGCCTTCCTTAATCCTAATCATGTGGTAGCCATCCTTAAGGTCTGGTTTGGTGAAGATCTTTGCGCCAGCTACTCTGTCTTTGAGTTCAGACATTAGGGGAAAAAGGTGTTTGTTGCAGATAGTAATCTTGTTTAGATTCTGATAATCCACAACCAAGCATAACCTTCCATCAAGTTTGGATTCGAATAATATAGGTGATCCTGCAGGAGATTGACTTCGAGAAATCTTTCCCTGCTTAATCATTGTTTCCAAGTATTCCCATAAAGCCTGAAGCTGTTTCTCGGATAGTGAATATATCGGCCCCCCGGGAGGAGTTGATCTGGAATTCAACTTGATTTCGTGATCGAATGTTATTCTTGGGGCTAGTCTTTCCACCGTCTGGGCTCCAAACAAATGTTTGTGATGCTAGTATTCTTTTGGTAATGATTCGAGTTTCACCGTATTGTCACGGGCTCTCATTCTTCCAATGCGCCATGCATTAGGGTCCTAAGCGATGGATTCGTCATTTTCAAACATATCCACTATTCCTTCATTTTCTTCCACACAGTTTTCCCAACATTTTGTGGAAAAGGTCCTATTTTCTACATTTTCTACGTGAGACACGGGGTGTTCACAATACTACCAACCAAACTGAATTATCATTCCATAGTGACCTGCTTTAGCCACTTCACATGATACTTCAGAGATGTGTAGATTTTTTCCTATTTCCAAACTTATAGGGAGAGTGTAACACTTCCCTCCACAGGTGGCTGATGATCCATCAAAGCCCAAGATATCAACTGCTTTGTTGCGTTCTGCTATAGGAACGCGAAGGTCTTCAACTAGATCCTTGTTAATAAGGAAAATATTGGATCCTAAGCCTAACAAGACTTTAACTATATACCGCTTATCGTGTGGGTGGAGGTTAGCGATCCCCTCCAGACAGTGGTATCATTTTGGTTTTGGAGCATCTAATTCCATCAGCTTGGCACAGATAAGACTTTCTTGGTTCTTTCCTCTAGGCATTGTTGGTGTCCGGTGTAGATAACATGATATTTGTGACTATGCCCCTGTAGTTTCGACCATTGAAGTCTCCTCAGATAAACTAGTAACTGCTTCAGCTCTAACAATCTGGATCTACATACTAAGCGGCATTTCACGGATACGCAATTGTGCATGACCAGCTTTCAGGCTGGATGCCTTCTCCTGACACACCAAACCTAGGCTCATAGCAGATTTTCAGGCGGTTGTTAGCCATTTTACTTCCCTAGTGTGGGGCTCCTATTATTACTGATTTTTTCCCTCAGTGTTTCGGTTATCCATCCAGCTCTCGCAGAAGGGCCTTGCACACCAAAGCAGTACATCTCTATCCCACACTCTGGCCGGAAGGCAAAATAGTACATACGTATAATACGACTCAGACTTGTGTAGTAGGTGGAACGGCCTACGTCGGTTGTCCTCCTGTCATTTATTGTTATCAGGTAGATCTTGCATTGCTATGTCCCCGCTTCTTTGGTATAGTAACTTCCTTGCACACGGGTAGTGGGTGACCACCAGGTGACTCAAGACCCTTTGTACTGCTGGCTCCTGGGCCCTGAGGGCATGTTAACTATCCTCTTTTTCGATCAAGAGTCTCCATATATTGATTCTTGTATTCAAGCACGTAAGTCCCTCATGGGGTCCTTTCACTTGGGGCCTACTTGCCTTGATCTTGAAAGGAGAGACTTGCTTTGCGCTTATTTGATCAGTTTGAGTTTTCGACTCGCGTAGTTGTACACGGAATACCTGATCCCCGTTGTGGTCGGTACCCAATACACCCCAGCTGAAGGGGATTCCCATTTCGATTCCAGCTCCATCTGGACACTGAATACCCAAACGCCATCGCCGTTGGTGTAAATGAAGTGACTTAGGTCACTTCTTCGTCATCCCCCAGTTCCCAGATCTTATTAACATGGGCTGGGTTCTGGACAGTCGCAACTTTGCGAGCTAACTTAGGCTTTACAATAGCCGATCTCGCTCGTCGAATTCCCATCTTTATCGGTCATGAGCTGACCGTTGCCGCCGATATATGGGCGTCTCCCCAACATGTCCGATATGTTTGTAGTTTTTCTTTCCACAACGTGTACAATCTCTATCTCTGCTCCGAGTGGGTATCACACTCTGCGGGTTACCGGTATGAGCCTAGTCAATATTCGTGTGGGTGATCTTTACCACTCCACCTAAACTTTTCCTAGGCTTCTCCGGCTCCATGTCCCTTTTTTGCTTTTATAGTGGGGCTCCACCTCCTATGACATAAGGTTTATTCTCCCTTTGTCACTGCGGTTTAGAGTCCCTGCAGTCTTCTCTTTTGACCTATAGGACTGTCTTAGACTTAGACAGTTTGTCTCGTCCAATCTTTTCTCTGGCCAGAAGTCCTTCTTTTGACAGACTGCACAGCCTTAGTGCCTCTTCCCATTCTTGATCCGTTGTATACTCCAGGGCCGACAACCTGCGTACAATTTGTTTTGGAACTTTATCTTCGCCTTCCTATCACCTCGACGCTCCAGTCATGCGTGCACGAATGTTATAGTTATGCATGACCGTCCGATAAAGCTCAATACTACCCTCATCCGTGACTACCTTTATAGCTCTAAGCGCTAGTCATTTGGCTTCCACTGGGGCAAATAGTTTGTTCATCTCGTGTTCAAAATGAGTCCTCATAGCCAGTTCTGGCTCCTGGGTTTCCCCTTGAAGTCCGTCCATAGCTTTCCAATACCAAATGCGATAGGAGAGTACTATGTCTACTCTCTCACATTGGAGTGCGTATATAACTCGTCCATGAACATTGTCTCAGATCCGCAAATTTCTTTCGAAATAGTCAGTGCATGGTGTATTCTACAGATATATATCTTGCGCGGGCTTATTCTCAAGGAATAGTAGAGGTTCTGATGGTCGCTTAATCTTTAGCGCCAGCTTGTTGGCAAGTGTTTCTGCGATACCAGACTGATCTGGTGTTTGTCCTCACCTGCCTCGACTAGGACTTCCTCTTCGTCTTCCTCTCGCATCATCATCGTCATCCTCACGTGGATCTCCAGGGTCACCTTCCTGGGCACCTGACGGGGCTGCATTAGCGGCTTCCCTGCCTTTCCCCTTTTCCCTTCGCATTGGTGTAGTGTAATATTCTTCATCATCCGCTTCTTTGACAGCGGGTAAAGGTGTGTGTCCTGCAGCTGTGGGACTTGGTGCAGTGGCTAGTATCTTATTCATGGCCGCCGTTACTCCTTTTAGGGTATTGTTCCTCGCATTATTCTGCTACTGTTGCTGGTCTTGGGACCTGTGAATCTCTGCTTGGTAGGTCGTCTGATCTAGTCACATTTGTCCCAGAATACGGTTGACCTGTCTGTCCCAAGTAACACTTTGAGCGCAAAATTCTACGAATTCCGCCCTCAGACTAAGGACCATCTGTTCCAGAGTCTGATCTCGGGCTAATGCCCCTTGGCTTTCTTGCCCGTGTGTTTCATGTAACCTCGTGGTTACCTCTTCATATTCCTGTTGAGGCCTATTATGAGCATCTATCTTATTTACCACTTCCCGGAGCATCTCCTCTTGGATCCCCTTGACCTCCTGTTTCACGCCTGCCACTTGCATCAGCAAGAGTGAAATATCACTGTCATGAACATCTTGTCTATCTGCCATTTGCTGTTGAACCTTAAGCAACTTTAAGGCATTGTCCTAGGTAGCTCCCATCAAATATTTAAAGGTGATATTGGCTTGGTTGAGCGCAGTGTCTATATCTTAGCTTATTCAG
Organism: Tuber brumale; assembly: GCA_014065205.1. Classification (NCBI taxonomy): domain Eukaryota; kingdom Fungi; phylum Ascomycota; class Pezizomycetes; order Pezizales; family Tuberaceae; genus Tuber; species Tuber brumale. The sequence continues at coordinate 376,776 of JACCEG010000030.1, read as the reverse complement.
CCCTAGGTTATCCCTAGACACGTAGCTAGCTTAGCTAGGTTAGCAGCGTGGTCTCCACCGGGTTTTGGTGTGAAGACCCGTGATATCCGATGGGTGCTTGCAACAGTAGATGATCAGTGAGGGGGTACAGTTCCTCTCTGGAACATAGGCTCATGAAGTGTTGACAGGGAGGGACTCCATATGGCTGAATCATCAGTTCTTTTCGTCATATCGGGTCGGGTGTACATAGGTTCTCCTACAGTTATTCTTTTTCTCGGGTCTGGAGGAATCTAACTCATTGTAATACTTTCCAGATAGGCTAATTGCTTTAATAGCTCTGGATGTGTAATTACTTGTACTTCATACCAGAGTTCGCGATATCCTTTACAAGGTTTAAGGAATCATATGTAAGGTATCTAATGTGGGAGATACTCTAGGGGTGTAGTTATGAAAAGATTTGGGTAATACGATTCTGGACTTAGGACCTGAATTTGCCTTTTTCAAGGTTTAAAATGTACTTATAGTACATGTATGGGTTTTAGGCCCAAGCCAGGGGAATGTCTGGCGCTCTGATAACGGTACCTGGTTTCTCGTGCCTTTTGGAGTACTGGGTACTCCACTCCATGAAGTGTTCTGACTTGCTAGAACTCCACTCGAAGTTTGAAACGTGCCAGGTTCGATATATGAGGTTGAATTGATCCCTCGTTGGGATCCCCAAAGGTATTATGAACCACGAGGGTTCTTGTGGATACTCCTCTTTGATTTTGAAGAGCTCAGTTTCGAAGATTTCTTCGAATGTATGAATGTAGATAGGACAGTAAGTTGCTTCGAAGATGTAATGCAAGTCTGAGCTGAGGGTGGATTTTGAAGTGCACTCGTAGTTCATATAGTGAGCCTTGGTAACAGGAGAACTATCAATATACTGTTAAAGGGATGCTGAGCTCCAGTATAATTCTGAGAGACGTAGGCCAAATCTTTTGGGAAAATCTGTCAAGGAAGGCTCATCTCGAAAGAATTAGGTAAAGTAAAGATTTCAATGGTGAAACAATATTATATTGATAAGATCTTGTCTCCATTGCTTGATAATGTCTGTAAAGCTCGGGAGGTACTGCAATACTTATATCCCGCGTCTGAGTATTTGTAGACTACTGCTAACTATTACGCCCCCATGACTCCGTTGCCATTACAACCACAGCGAAAGAAAAAACTACACCAAATCTTTCGCCGAGCCCCCACCTCATTGGTCTACAGCCAATTTTCACCACTTCCCCTTTCACTTTAAGGACTTTTTACAAACAAATCAACCTTTATTATTTGTTTTCCATCACCTTTATCAACTGAGTCACCCTTTCTATCACCTTTGATGTCTTCTAAACGCATAGTCAAAGGTAAGGGGTCTGCAAATCCTCTTGCACCCCCTTTTCACCCCACCTCTTCCCAGAACCTAGCCTCGCCTGAGGACACTCTGATGGCTGTGGATACTCCATCACCTGTCCACACAGTCGGCACTGCCATCCACCTCTCAGAAGAGGAGGACATAGCATTTGATTCCCTTACCACTCATGTCACCCAACTCAGAAACAATCTCAACTCCATGATACCCAGATACAAGGTTATGCCAATCACCAACTCAGCCATAGAGAAACACATGCGTGTTGTCCAGGACCGCCACATCCGAGATACTGAAAAGTGGAAAGCTATGGTTGCTAATCTCACCAACCAAGTTGCGCATCTTCAGTCCCAACAACTCATACAACAACCATCTACCACCCACCAATCTACCATACCTCCACCTCCTACCACGCATGCCTGGGCCCAGAAAGCTGCCAAAGCACTCCCAGTCAAGCCTACAACACCCACACCAAAAAAAACCTGCCTCTCATCTCTCCTCATAAAACGCAACCGTACGATTGTTGTTGAAAGAGATGGAACTACACTACCAGAAGACACAAACCACCTTGCCATACGTGATGCTGTTAACTCAGCTATCAAGAAACAACTGGTATCCAACATTGAATTCACTCCCAACTACAACGTCCTCCTTATTACAAAAGACAACACACCTGCCTCTACCATACTCAAAACCACCACTTTGCCATTGAGGAGGCTATCAGAGCCACCATACCTGCTGCTAACAGCCTCAGAAAGGATGAGGTCTGGCAAAAGGTCATCATCCACGGCATCCCCACCACAGTCACCTTTGCAACTGTCCAGGCTGAGATTGAAACCTTCAATCCAGGCACCCACCTTCCCCACCCTCCCAGGTGGCTCACCACTAAAGTCCAGCGTCAGAACAAGGCAGCATCAGCAATGGTTCTCACAATTGCCAGCAAAGACTCTACGGCAAAAGCCCTCAGCAGAGGCCTCTCACTCTTTGGCAGGAAACACAAAGTGCAGTGTTATCAATCCTTTGGTCGAGACACCCAATGCTCCTGATGCCTGGAATTCGGTCACCACCCTTCCCAATGCACCAAAACCCCTCACTGTGCTATCTGTTCTGAGGAATACACAGCCCACCTCCACACTTGCGGCAGATCAGACTGCCCCACCAAAGGCAAGCCATGCCTCCACACTATTATCCTTTGCCTCAACTGTGGCAACAACCACCTGGCCACCTCCAAGGAGTGTCCAACCTAGCTACACGCACACCAGGCAGCAACTGATCGGAGGGACAGGGCAGCTTAGGTTTTAACTACTTATATTTCCTTTATTTGATAGGCTTTAGGTGAATGGGAGGATTTCCTTACTTGTTGTTATGTGCGTTTTGGCCGCATGTACCCATTCAAAAGTTGACACTACCATTTAGGAGATGGGATTTGCGGACGGGCATGGTTGTTGCCTTGATAAGTTGTATGTTAGTGCCACTTCATAGCTTCTGGCTCCATAAGCGAGACAATGATATATAATAATAATAATACTATGCCCCCATAGTACCATCCTGCTTTTAATATGCAAATGTCCAGAATCTTATAAGTACGAACCGCATTTGACCCTGAAACTTATCATACCCTTTTGCGGTCACGGAGTCGTATTCCTCTGTTAAGATGACTGTGCTATCTGTTATTCCAAACAGTGGCCTCTAACTTAAATGTCCGCATTGACTATTATATTGCTTTAGTCTTGTTGACTATCATTCCAGTAGTCTCTTTGGTTACGAAGTGATCAAGGTCATGCGGGGCCACATAGTGCCAATCGCAAGTCCGAGCCCGATGTGTCAACTTCGCTAGGGGCTCCGACTTATCTAGGTCTTCCATTCTGAGCATGCTTCCCCTTGGTCTGCCGGCCTCCATAAAGGGGTCCTATTACTAGGACCAACCAACCTACAGCTGATCTCAGAAGGGTATGAGGGGATTTGGTATACTCCTAATAGCCTCCGCTACTGGGGCATCCTGCGAGAGTATTTCGCTGCAAACGTTCTGTCACTTTCGGCCTATAGTTTAGCAAGCCTAATTTTGAAGCCTACTATCTCAATGCGCTTGCGACGGACTGCTTCTGTTCCACTTCCCAGATGTCGCCTAAGTCCCCTCTCATATATCCTGTGAACAGCATGCGGTCGGACAGACGGTGCCGACATATATGGTGTTGTAAAGTAGGTTTCATTGATGTGACTTTTTAGTTATGGGACGCAACTCGCGAAATCTAGCTAATGACATGCGGGCCCCATAAGCAGGCCGGAGGGTGGTGTTGGCACTCCAGTAAATCGAGGGTCTGTGCGCAGTTACCCTACCATGAGGTCTGTGCATTTGTCTCAGATTTCCATATGCCTAACACAAACATTCAAAGAAATCTTCGACACTGACCTATTCGAAATCACAGAAGAGTTTACTCAAAAACCCTCATAGTTTACAATACCTTTCAGGATTCCAACAAGAGATTAATTAAACCTAACATACTGCACATGGCATGGTCCGAACTTTGATTGGAGTTCTACCAAGTCAGTAGACCTCGTCGACTGGAGTATCCAGGACTCTAAAGTCCAAAAACATTTAGGCATACCTATCCAGGGGCCAGACATCTGGTCGGCTTGGGCCTAGAAACTCATATATGTACTACAAGTACATTTTGAACCTCAAGAAAAAGGAAATTGAGGTCCTGAGTCTAGAATCAGATCAACCGAACCCTTTTATACCTACATTTCTAGAGTATCTCAAATGCTAGATAGTTTACATACAATTCCTTAAAGCCTTTCAAGGATATCGAGAGCTCTAGTATGAAGTACCAGTAATCACTAATCGAAGACTATTAGAGCAATTAGCCTATCTGGAAAGTAACACAATAGCTGAGATACCCGCGGACCTGAGAAAGAGAATAATAGTGGGAGAATTCATGGATACCCGACCCAATACAACAGAAAAAACCACTGATTTCACCATATGAAGTCCTTCTCTGTCAACACCTGATGAGCCAATATTGCGGAGAGGGGCTCTACCCTCTCATCGTTCCTCTAGTGTGGCAAGAGCACATCGGATATCCCGATCCTCTATGCCAAAGCCAGGAGGAGACCATACTGCAAACCTAGCCCAGCTAGCTACCCATCTGGTGATAACCTTGTGTCAAATAAGGCAAGATATAGACACCTCGCTCGACCAAGCTAATATCGCCTTCGAATATTTGAAGGGCGCTATACAAGACGATACCTTAAAATTAATTTAGGTTCAACAACCAATCGCTAAAGGACAAGATGTCTATGATAATGATATTGCACTCTTGTTGATGCAAGTGGCGGGCGTGGAATAGGATGTCAAGGGGATCCAAGAGGAAATGCTACGAGAAGTGGCAAAGAAGATAGATCCCCAATATCAGCGTCATGCAGAACATGAAGAGGGAACAACGAGGTTACATGGAACACTTGGGCAAGAAAGCCAGATGGCAATAGCCCGAGATCACACGCTGGAAGAAATGGTCATCAACCTTAGAGCGGAATTCCTAGAATTCCAAAATCCCAGCATCACGCGAGAAAGAGAGGTTAACCGTACCCTAGGACAAATGTGTCTAAATCAGACTAGTCACCAAGTGGAGATTCGCAGGTCCCAAGACCAGTAACAGCAGCAGAATAATGAGTCGAAGAATACCCTGAAGGTATTGACGGCGTCAATAAATAAGATGTTAGCGGCCGCACTGAGTCCCGCAGCTGCAGGCATGGTCCTCTTACTAGCAGTTGAAGAGGCGGATGACGAAGAGTATTACATTTCGCCTACATGAAGGGAAAATAGGAATAGCAGGGAAGCCACTCATGCATCCCCCTCAGGTGTATAGGGAGGTGACCTTGAGGGTCCTGGTGATGATGATGACGAGGATGATGAGAGAGGAAGACGGAGAGGAAGTCCTAGCTGCGGCAGGCGAGGACAAATACCAGATCAGTCTAGTATGGCAGAAACACTTGCCAATGCGATGCCACTAAATATTAAGCGACCACTAGAATCTCTCCTATTCTTTGAGGATAAGCCCCTGCAAGATATATACATGTGAATTGTACAATGCAGTGACGATTTCAAAAGGAACCCACGGATCTGGGACGATCCGTAAGAACGAGTTATATACATGCTCAGCCGTACGAGAGGAGACATAGTACTCCCTTTGACCATTTCGTATTGGAAAGCTATGGACGGACTTCAAGGGGAAACCTAGCAGCCGGAACAGGCTATGTGGACTCGCTTCGAATATGATATGATCAAGCGATTCGCGCCGGTCGAAGCCAAAAGACTAGTGCTCCAAGCAATCAAGCTTGTAGAATACGAGGGCAGTATCAAACGTTACCTGATGGTCATGCATAACTATAACATACAAGCATGCATGACTGGAGAGTCCTGGAGAGAGGAAGTTGAAAATAAACTTCTAAAACAAATTGTGCGCAGGTTGTTGGCCATGCGGTATACAATGGATCCAGAATGGGAAAAGGGGTTAAGAATATGCGGGCAGTCAGAAGAAGGACTTCTCGCCAGGGAAAAGTTGGGAAGATCCCAACCGCCAAAGCCAAAAGTAGTCGAAGAGGTCAAAAGAGAAGACCAATGGGACTCTAAACCGAAGCAGCTAAGGGAAAGTAAACCTTATGTCAAGAGAGGTGGAGCCCTACTACGAAAACAGAAAAGAGACAATAAACCAGAGAAAGCTAGGAAATGGTTGGGAGGTGCGACTAAGACCACCCACATGAACTTTGACCAGGCCCATACTGGTATTCCACAGAGTGTGATAGACACTTGGAGGTGAGCTGGAGATTGTACACATTGTGGTAAGAAAAACTACACCTATCAGATGTGTTGGGGAGATGCCCATATATCAGTAGCAATGGTCAGTTCAAGATTGATAAAAATAGGAATTCGATGAGTAAGATCGGCTATTGTAAAGCCTAAATTAGCTAGTAGAGTCGCAACCATCCAAAACCCTGCCCAAGTTAATAAGATCTGGGAACTGGCAGATGACCAGCAACTGCTCTAGGTCAGTTCATTGGCACTAATGGCAACAGCGATTGGGTATTCAGCATCCAAAGGGAGCTGGAATCGAAATGGGAACCCTCTTTGGTAGGAGTGTATTGGGTAACGACCATGACAGGGATCAGGTATTCTATGTGCAACCACGGGAGTCGAAATTCAGAAATGATCAAGGCGGCGCGATGCGAGTCTCGCCTTTTAAGATCAAAGCAAGTAGGATCTAAGTGAAGGTACCCCATGAGGGACTTACAAGCTCAAATACAAGAATCAATATATGGAGAGTCTTGATCGAAAGAGAGGATAGTTAATATGCCCACATAGCGTGTGAGCCAACAGTAAGAAGTCGCTCAAGTCACTTGGTGGTTACCTGCTACCTGTGTTCACGCAAGTTACTATACCAAAGAAGGTAGGACATAGCAATGCAAGATCTACCTGATAATAATACGCCAAAGGGGGGACAACTGACATGGGCCGTTCCACCTACCACACGAGTCTGAGTCGCATTATACATACGTACTATCTTGCCTTCTGGCCAGAGTGTGGGATAGGAGTGTACTGCTTTGGTGCGCAAGGCATCTCTGAGGGAGCAGGACAGATAACCGAAACCCTAAGGGAAAGGATTGCTGAAAGCAGGAACCCCACACCATGGGAGAAAAATTGCTAATAACCACGCGAAAATCTGCTTTAAGCATAGATTTGGTGTATCGGGAGAAGCCATCCAGCCTGAAAACTGGTCATACGCAATTGCGTATTAGTAAAATGCCGCCTAGTATGTAGATACAGCTTGTTAAGAGCTAAAGAGTTACTAGTTTGTCAAAGGAGACCTTAATGGTTGAAACTACACGGGCGTAGTAACAAACATCTGGTTACTTACATCCAACACCGACGATGCCTAAACGAAAAAACCAAGAAAGTCTTATCGGCGCTAAGTGCACGGAATTAGATGCTCTAAAACTAAAACAATACAACTGTATGGAGGGGATCGCTCACCTCCATATATATGATAAGAGATACAAAGTTAAAGTCTTGTCAGACTCGGGATCTAACGTGTTCCTTGTCAATAAGGATCTAGTTGAAATCCTTCATGTTCCTACAGTAGAGCGCAACAATGCAGTTGATATTTTAGGCTTTGATGGATCATCAGCCGCATTAGGATGAAAGTGCTATACCCTCTCTATAAAATTGGAAATTGGAAAAAGCCGACACATCTCTGAAGTGTCGTGTGTGATGTGTCTAAACTAGTTGATTATGGAATGATATTTCCATTTGGTTGGTGGCATCGTGAACACCCAGTGTCTCACATAGAAGATGCAGAAAATTGAACTTTCTCCACAAAATGTTGTAAAAATTGTGTGGAGGAAGGCAAAGGAATAGCAGATATGTTCGAATATGACGAATTGGTCATGTGGAATCCTAATGCATGCCACATCAGAAGAATAGGAGCAATCGAAAATACGGTGAAACTCGCATCATTACCGAAGGAATACTGGTACTACAAACATTTGTTTAAAGCCCTCACACCAGAAAAACTAGCCCCAAGACTGACATTCGATCACCAAATCAAGTTGATTCCAGGTTCAACTCCTCCCTGGGGACCGATATATTCACTATCCGAAAACAGCATAAGGCTTTATGAGAATACTAGGAGATGATGATCAAACAAGGAAAGATCACGTAGAGCTAATCACCAGCAGGAGCACCTGTATTATTCATACCTAAGCTAGAGGGTAGACTACGCCTTGTTGTGAATTACCAAAATCTAAACAAGATTACCATCCTCAACAATCATCCCCTTCTACTAATGTCCGAACTCAGAGATAGTGTAGCCAGCGCAAAGATATTCACCAAGTTAGACCTTAAAGACGGTTACTACTTGATTAGGATAAATGAAGGAGATGAATGGAAGACAGCGTTCTGTACAAAATACAGATATTAGGAATATAAGGTCATGCCTTTTGGATTAGTCAACACTCCAGCAACTTTCCAAGATATGATGAACCAAGTACTTAAGGAATACCTTGATGTTGGAGTCGTGTATTATCTTGACGATATTGTCATCTACTCAAAGGATGAAAACGAACACATCGAAGCTGTCAAGAAGGTTTTACAAAGTCTGTCAGACTTTCAATTAGTGGTATCGCTAAAAAAGTCAACCTTCTATGCCACTGAGGTAGAATTCCGCGGCTATATGGTAGCGGTCGATAGGGTGTCTATGAGTACCTGCAAGGTGAAATCCATAATGGTTTGAAAAGCACCAAAGTCAGTTAAAGAAGTACAAGTTTTTATTGGATTCGCTAACTTCTACTGATGATTTATAAAAAACTTCTCCGCTATTTTCAAACCCATAACCATGACATTACAAGTCAATTCTAAGAATTTCAAAGGGGGAGTAAAACAGGATACAGCATTCGAAGAATTAAAACACTGATTCACCACAGCCCCCATACTCCACCACTTCTTCCTAGAAAGTGAAACAGAGGTAGAAACCGTCGCTAGCGATTTCGCACTCGCCTGCGTACTTTCTCAATACTTTGAGAAAAGGTTACATCCAGTAGCTTTCCATTCCAGAAAACTAAACTCGGTGGAGCGCAATTATGAGGTTCATGATAAAGAACTTCTCACGATGCTCAAAGCATTTAAGAAATAGAATCACTACTTGATCGGAACGGAAATACCAATTACAGGCTTTACCCATCATCAAAACCTACAATATTTCCATACCTCGAAAGTCTGGAGTGGCCGTCAAATTCGACAGGCTCAGGAGCTCGTGGAATACAATTTTCAGATTGTATACCGACCAGGCACAAAGGGCAGAAAGGCTGACGCATTAAGCAGATGGCCAGAGTACCATCTTGGGGAAGGAGCTACACATCGCGAACAAAAGATTTTGAAAAAGTAAAATTTCTTGATATTGTTAGTAGCGAGGGTAGGCGATGAAGGAGAAGACTGGGATGGAGATAAGGATTTGGATTTGGAACCTCGAAGAGGTGGAAAAGAACCCGTTATTAGGGTCAAAAGATTGCGCAAAAAGGCATATTTGCCGACTAAAGGCTCAAGAATGGTGGCAGGACATTACCTGTCTGCTATTGAGGATGACATTGTCCCAAAATATGGATGAGCATTAATAATGATGTGTATAGTCATAGGGCTACCTGAAGGAACTTACGGAAGAGTTGCTCCAAGAAGCGGATTAGCAGGTTGAAGCGGACTCTGCACCGGTGCAGGAGTAATCGATGCCAACTACACCAGGGAACTCAAAGTCGTACTTTTCAACCACAAACATGAGGACTGCCAGACAAGAATGGGCGATCATATAGCTCAACTAGTAGCGGACAAAGTCAACACCTCAGATATGATAAAAGTAGACCACTTAGAAAAGACAGAAAGAGGAGCGGTGGGATTTGGAAGCACCGATATAGCGACAAGATCCTTGATCATAAAGGAACTGGAACCTGGAGTCAGTTAACTACAGGCATCAGCTAAAGACAATGAAAATTGGTATGATATTTCAGAAGTACCAGAAAAGATTCTAATATCAAACGCCATCATCGTGCAAAAAGGTATGAAGCAGTTTAAATCTGAATTCCTAAGTGAAATACAGGTAGCTATAGGGACAGAGGCAGCTTGAGGGCAACGGAGGGAAGAACTCATTAGGATATGAGACAAAGGAAAGGATTTCTCCAAAGACTGGACCTTGACCGACGATCTGCTATATTATAAGCAAAGACTATTTGTACCAAATAGTCAAGCTATATACACCAAGATCGCAGAAGGATATCACGATGCAAAGGTTACTGGACACTTCGGACAAGAGAAAACCTTGGAAATCATTATGGGGGACTTCTACAGAAAAGTACTTGCAGAATAGGTCAACGACTATGTTCGATCCTGCGATGAATGCTAACATAATAAATTGCCTAGACATGCTAAGTATTGATTATTGCAACTACAGCTAATACCCTACGCAGCATGGGCATCCATCTCAGTGGACTTCATCACACAACTGCCAGAGTCGCATGAATGCACCCAGATAATGGTAGTAGTTGATCGATTTACAAAGATGGCATGGTTTATCGGACTACCGACATCAGCTACGGCCAAAGATGTCACAAATGCATTCCTGAAGGAAGTATGCCGGCTGTATGGCCTACCAACTGAAATTGTCATGTAGATGGACTTAAAGTTCGCAGGAGAATTCTGTGAATCCCTATGCAAAGCGCTAGAGATTAAGCGAAGAATGTCAACCACGTACCATCCTCAAACTCATGGACAAACTGAACCAACCAACCAAGCGCTGGAAGGTTACCTACGAAGTTTTGTCAACTATGATCAGGACGACTGGTATCAGCTACTACCTCTAGCTGAACATGCCTATAACAACTCCGCGACCAAGGCTCACGGGATGTCGCCATTCTATGCGAACAAAAGATTCCATCCACATACACAGTGGATGAAGGAGCAGGAAGCTCAAAATCCAGGAGCGACACTCTACGCGAACTGGATTAAGATGATACATGTACAAGCTAGAGGGTCACTAGAAAGGACGAAGGAAGGAATGTCAAAATATTAGGACCAGAAAGCACAACAACAGCAGGACTTCCAGATCTGAGATGAAGTAATGTTAAATGCTAAGAACATTCAAACCCGACGAAAATCAAGGAAGCTAAGTCCAAAGCTATATGGTCCTTTTCAAATAATGGAAAAGTGGGGATCACGAGCCTTCAAGCTCAACATATCCAATCGATGGAACATTCACCCTGTATTCCATGTCGCACTATTGGAACCCTATCGTGAATCATTTCATGATAATCGCCAACAACTCCCTAGAGAACTGTAGGACATTGATGGTGATCTACAATAGGAGGTTGAAAAAATAGAAAGAGCGAGATTCGCTCTTACAGAAAATGGGTATGTGGTCGCTGCCAAGAGAAGCAGGAACTGTGGTACTTCATCAAATGGCAAGGGTGTTCAGAAGATGAGAACACATGGGAGCCAGCTACCGGTATAGAAAATGCAGAAGAAATTATTGAAAATTTTCATAATGAAAATCTGGACATGCCCGGAAGGACAGAAGTAAGATAGTGAGGAAAAAGTTTTCCTACTGTGGCCAAGTAAACGCGGGAGGTTTTTTACCCTGACCATACTGAGTCATAAAATGTATTTAGAAGAAAAATATAAAGAAGTCATAAAGGCATTCGAGGCCAAGCCTGGTAGGAGGGAGCTCATGTTCGGCATATGGAAATTTGAGACCAGTGCACAGACCTCACAGTTGGGTAACTGCGCACCGACCCTCAATTGACCAGAGTGCCAACACCCCTCTCCGGCCTCCTTATGCGGCCAGCACGTCATTAGCAAGATTTCGCGAGTTGCGTCCCATAACTAAAAGGTGACATCAATGAAGCCCTCTTCATAATACCATGTAAGATGCCGCCGTCTGTCCGACTGCATGCTGTTCGCAGGTTATACCAGAGGGGACTTTTGGCAACATCTGGGAAGTGGAACGGAAGAGATCCGTAGGAGGTGCATTGAGATAGTAGGCTTCAATGTTAGGCATCCTAAACTATGGGCCTAAGGTGACAGGACATTTTTGGCAAAATACTCTAGGAGGGTGCCCCAGTAGCAAAGGCTATTAGGGGTATACCAAATCCACTCATACCCTTCTGAGATCAGCTGTAGGTTGGTTGGTCCTGGTAATAGGACCCCTCTATGAAGGCCGGTGGACCAAGGGGAAGCACGCTCAGAATGGAAGACCTAGATAAGTCGGAGCCCCTTAAGACGTTGACACGTTGGGCTTGGACTTGCGATTAGCACTAGGTGGCCCAGCATGAACTTGATCACTTCATAACCGAAGAGACTACAGGAATGATAGTCAACTTGACTAGAGTAATATAAATAGTCCATATTGACAACTAAGTTGGAGACCGCTGTTTGGTATAACAAATAGCACAGTCATCACAAGGAGGAAGACTATTCCGTAACCGTAAAAGGGTGTAATAAGTTTCAGGGTCAAACGGTGTTCGCACTTATAAGATTCGGGACATTTGCATATTAAAATTAGAGTGGTACTTTGGAGGCATAGCAGTTAGAAGTAGTCCAGGAACACTCAGATGCGGGATATAAATATCGAAGTGCCTCCCGATCTTTACGGACATCATCAAGCAATGGAGAAGAGATCTTATCGATATAATATTGTTTCACACTTTAAATCTTTACTTTCCCTATTTTAATGAGACAAGCTTTCCTCAACAGATTCTCCAATTGAAGATTTTTTGGGCCTATGTCCCTCAGTTATATACTTGAGTTTAGCATCCGCCTAACGGTCAAGCAGTGTTCGCGCTTACAAGATTCTAGAAAATTGTATATTAAAGCCTGAGTTGTACTTCGGAGGCATAGTAGTTAGAAGTAGTCCGCAAATACTCAGACGTGGGATATAAATATTGAAGTGCTTCCCAAGCTTTACAGACATCATCAAGCAACAGAGAAGAGATCTTTTCAATATAAAATTGTTTACCTCTTAAATCTTTACTTTATCTATTTTATCGAGACGAGCCTTCCTCGACAGATTCTCCCAATGAAGATTTTAGCCTAAGTCTCTCAGTTATACTAGAGATTAGTGTCCATCTAACAAAGGTATGGATTTAGTCTTCTAATAAGAAAGAATATGAAGCTTATAATTGATTCTATAGGAATAATATGGGTTACTGGTTGGCTTTTGGAGCTTCTGAAAGATACTCAATAATAGCTCACTTTGGGCCAGGGTTTTTTTTTTTGATGTCTGCATAGAATTGTTCGATAGGAAGAGCAGGAAGATTCCCTTGAATTTGTATACTGCTACTAGGTAAACTTGAGTTTCTTGCTGGTATTGGTTGATATCTAGTTCCTCTCTCTTCCGCTGTAAAGTACCATTATGACACTTGGAAAATCTTCTTATTTAATTAGTTCATAAATCATAAATCACTTTAGTGTTATAGTATTGTTGATTTGAGGCTCAAATAGCATTGAGATCATCCTATGTCTTATATATGAGTCTTTCCTGAGACACTAATTTCCCGACTCCCCGTATTCTAAACTCTAAATTGACTACGTAGCACAAGGATCGTTTATTCGAGTTCTTACGGTACAGTTGATATTACAGTAACGCGGTACTCGTCCCAGGCAAGAAGTATCCGAAAACAGGGATTCTTAAAATGTATAGCAAAAGATCCGTGCGTAATACAAAACCACAACTCGTATTTTCGGATACTTCTTGCCTGGGACGAGTAGGTAGTGAAGGTGTGGGAAGTCGTTGCAATGGTGTCGCACTATTTCCTTCCACCTCCTTGTATTTTATTGTAACCTACAAGTACAAGTGTAGCAGTATTGGCAGTGACCAGTGGTCAGCAAAGGGGGGTGATGAGGGGTGATGACAGGCCAGGGTTTTCTTCGCATACCCAAAACATATTTTATTTCTCTTTTTTCAGTTAGGATCTCTCCTTGGGAAACAATTGGTCGTTGAATCGGGGTTTTCTTTCTTTCTTTCAGTTTTTTTATATAGTTTTCACTAGCTATTTCTTTTCTGAACCACAGCACTCTCCTCTCTCAAAAATTGCTTTCAAAACCTAATCCACTGTTCCTCTGGCCCCTGCTCTGATCAGTCCTGACCACTTGTCATGGCATTGGGGGGTGACCGGTGACTACCTGATTTTACAGGTGACCAGTGGTCACTGCCAACACTGAAATGTAGAGACCCATTAGCCGGAACAGACAGGGGTGTATGATATTTGACTAGTTAACCTCAAATAACTGTTCCATAACTTCTTGCCGGACCTTGTACCTGTGATACCGGTACCGGTACCAGCATTACCGCCATCCTGGCCCCATCCCATCCATCTATGATACAAGTTTCCCCCACCGCCATCCCCACCACACCACACCTTCAACCCACTGCTACCCGCGACAATCACCCCTCTTCGGTATGCGTATAAACACGGTATGATACCTCATATGTTCCTACAGGGATCCCACTAGCAAGGCAGCACCCCATAAAACTTCCCCCGCCCTCCCACCGAGGCAGAAGGGGAAAAAAGAAAGGAAAACTTTAAACACCATCGCTGCTACACACAATGACCACCAAACTCACCCTCACCCCTCCACCAAACACAAACAAAAAACAAAAATTCCTCTTCACCCTGAACACTCCCTACCCAACAATACACTGGTTATTCCATCACCCATCCACTTACCTACCTACCCTCCACAACTCACTAACGCGCCACTATAGGCCAACAATCGCCCCCACTGCCCAAACCACAGTCCTAGAACACCTCACTAATATCCTCTCCCCAATCGGGGCGCGCAAGCGCCTCCTGCCATCCCCGCCATCTACAGCAAAACGAAACAGGAAGCGCAAACGCGTCTCATCTTCCTCCTCAACTACAGCTACAACAACTCTACCACCACCGCCAGTGCCGGAAATCAGCAAGTACCTAACCATAGGCTTAAACTCCACTACTGCGTGCCTGGAAGGGCTAGCGGGGGAACGGAGGCCGGTGGCCTTCGCGCCACCCGCAACACAAGGGGGGAAGGAGAATAGAAAGCCAGCGATGAGGGCAGTATTCGTCACACGCGCGGACCCGCAGGCTTCCTTGCTGCACTCGCATATTCCTCTTCTTTGCGCGTTGGCTTCCGGGGAGGGGGAGGGTGGAGGGTCTGTGAGGTTGGTACAGTTGCCAAGGGGGTCGGAGGCTAGGTTGGCGGATGCTCTGGGGGTTGCGCGCGCGGGGTTTGTGGGACTTCTGGAGGGTGCACCAGAGGATGTTGTTGCGGGGCTGATGGAGGTTGTTGAGAGGTATGTGTTGCCTGTTCGGGTGCCGTGGTTGCAGGAGCGGGGGATGGTGGGGGGGTACAGAGCGGTTAATGTTAAGGTTGTAAAGACTTATGCCACAGTGCATGGGAAAGGGAAGGGGGGGGTGAAAAGTTCAGCGCCGGCTTGAGCTGGTATGGATGGATGGATAGTTGGGTTTACAACATTTGAGACATGAACTTGTATATGTGGCTGCCTTATAACGTTCGACTCTCTGTATGGTACCATCCTAATGCCCCTTGTACCACCAGTCATATCACTTCATGTCAACGAGAGAACACCGCCTACGCCGTAGATAATTGAGTAGCCATTTCATCTATTGGCGCTGCAACTCCACTGCAGGGTATACAGAATCAACAAACAAGATACTCATAACCAGCAGCATATATCCACAGGCTCTCCACACATTCTCACATATGCTTTCAACCCCCGCGCCAAAAGGAATATAGATATGGAAGATATGAAACACTGAAACTGCTGTAAATGAAATGCACCCATCACTCCAAGCAATTAAAGATATTACTGCCCATAGAAAAATAAAGCCTAGATAGAAACAAGAAACTATGCAAGAAGAAATTCTCAAGAATACACCATACAACCCTGGAATAGAGCAGAATATAAGCATGCACACGAATGTAATAAATAGAGAAAGGAATTGTCTAGTCTCCCAGCGACCAACAGATACCGAGGATGTAGATATGAGGAATGCCTCATGCCATATACGGTAGTCAGCGTCAACGATGGGTGTTCGCTGGGGGAGGGCGGCGAGTGGACCTTGGCGGCGGCTGAGCCCCTTGTTGGTTCTGGCTCTGGTTCTGATTCATCTGTGCGTTCTGGCGCATCTGTTGTTGAGCAGCCTTTACCTTTGCTGAAGTTGCCTGGGCTCTCTCCCTCTCTGCCCTCTCTCTAGCTTCCTTTGAGAGCACAGTATCACACCATCCACGCTTTTCGGGGATCCGGCCAATTGTCTCATCGAGGATCTTGATCCAGCCCTGTTTGTCTGCGGCAGAATCGGCGTAGAAGTCGATCACTTCGCCGTTTCCGAATCGTATCCGGAACCCTTCCTCGACGAACATGTAGCCTTCTTCGTCTTCCGAAAACCCAGACTTCCTTCGGGACTTGCCTGGGCCTTTAACCTCAGGGTCGACAAGAACCTTGCGATCATATATGATCTTTGAAGCCTTGCTAAGGTTGATGGTTGCTCGTGGCTGGCGAGTGGCCTCGTGGTACGCAGTCAATCTTGGACCCACTAACTTGAAGTATCTCCGCCGCCAGTACTATATAGGTGGTTAGTATTCAGGCCCATAAAGACCGGGACAACATGAAAACTCACTGGACAATCGCCACCTTGTTGGGAAAGGTTTCCTTCCCAGGTCTTGGCCAGTGTGCTTTCGGCTTCCCGAAGCTCGCGGATGGCAGCGTTCATGCTCTTTGGGAGCTCCTTCTGTCTATTAGTTAGGACTGCATCACTCAGCGAAGCAAATGGATACTACTACTACTTACGTCGGTTGCTCCCTTAGGCTTTGGAACAAACATAAGCTGTACTTCCAATTTACCGATCTTGTAGGGGGCCTTTCGGGCAGGCTGGAGGGATCCATGAAGACCTTTTTTGCTCTTTACACTTGCAGTATCTACAGCCCATTCATTGAAACAGTTGATATCAGTGGTGAATGGGCGACCAAATGCTTTGCTTTCAAAGTCCTTGAGACAAACGTAGGATCGAGCAAATGACCCATCGCGAGCGACGAGCCCATGCAACAAGTCCCATGCCGTCGCTGGTGCAGGTGGCTCTTGCTTCTGCTGTTGTTGCTGTTGTTGTTGTTGCTGCTGCTGCTGTAACTCAAGTTGCTTCCGCTTCTTAGGAGAGGTAAAGACCCTGCTGAACGTGGATTGTTTTGGCTTGGATGGAAGTGCTTTCACGACAGCCCTGGGGGGGGGTGGGGGTGGTTGCTCGAGCTTGGTTTGAAGTGTCAGCTGGAACTCCAAATCGTTGAGAACAACGCTGGTAAAGTTAGTGGATGATAATTCACGGATGATCATTCGAGCACCCACAGTTCAAATTCTTGTCCAATGGGCGCATTCTTGGCTAACTCTAGCCATGATGTGGTGACACAATGAAGCCCATTGTCCAACGTTAAGCAAAAGTAGGTCGGTTGGCCTAGCAGTGGTTAGTAAAAGATCCACCCAACGAAAGAGGAAATTTCTCACCTTGCGGAAAGGGTAAACCTAGGTCTTTGACTCCAATCACTTTCACAAACAATCTGCCTCTCTCAGTGCCGTCATCTGGCTGCAAATTGAGACTTGCTCGGCCCTCGACATCATTTTCGTTCACCATGGGAAGGAGCTTCCCATCCTTACCCCCTGGTGGCATGGCGCCGACGTTTGAAGGCCTCTTTCGGACGCTCCCGCCGAGCGAATCGCGCGTGCTGCGTCTCCTGGTGGACGTTCGCCATGGCTCAACTGACCAAGATTGGGTCCGTGAGTGGCCCGGTTTTGAGGGGCCAGCTACGTCATCCTCAGGATCCCTGCTTGAGGCATGGATGACCCGGGTATTTTGACGCATTAGATATCCGCGCTGGGCACTGTTAGAATATTCCGATTTAGGAAAGCGTTTCGAAAATTCTACCTTCTGCGCCTCGATGACTCGGTCAAATTCTTCTGACAGGTCATCCAACTTGAGGTCAAACTCAAACTCTCCTAAGGCGGGAAGCCCTATTGACTTCTTCCTACCAGAAGCTTTTCTCTCAACCTCCTCGCCATGTGAGAGAACCCCAGTATCGTCTCCCTCATCCTCGCTACCAGACAGTGGATCACCTTCACTACGGTAACCATGAGGTATCCGGGGAACAGGGGGGCAGCCTCCGCTCATATCACCACTGACTTGCCTGCGCGCAGCGGCCATCTGTGCCATATCCGCGGGTGTTGCACTTGCTCTCGTCTTCAACTTTCCACCTGGCGCTCTAATTGTTGCAATGGACTCTGCCACTGGTGAGGGAGACCTGTCTTCCTCCCGCTCCTCTCTCCCCTCCTCCGCCTCTCCTCCCTCGTGCTCTTCATCGTCCGCTTCAATTGTGTAATCGCTACGGTCATCCTCACCATCCGCTTCTTTTTCTTCATCCTCACCGGAGTGGTAGATCTTATGCCTAATAACCGATCCAGTATCCTCGTCTTCATCATAAGTATTGTCGTCCTCTTCCTCTTCTGCGGGGCTTCCCGTTTGTTCGGCGAGAAGATCGCGAGCGATACTACTTGAGGGAGCAAGCTCTTGCTCGGGAGTTTCGGGAGGAGGAAATGGAGGAGAAGGAGTCATGTATTGACCAAGTCCTAAACCATCACGGTCAAGCATAGATGAGAGGTCAGGAAGGCTCATTCTAGCCTCACCCTGGTTATGTTTCCGCGGCTCTTCGAACTCGGGTTCTTTGGCGATAGGATGGAGTGAAAGGAATAATTGGGGATTGGTGGGTGTAGGCGTAGATTCTTCTCTGCTCGGGATATCTGGTTCATTTTCCTCGTATTCACTATACCTGGACTCATCATCATTATCGTTTTCACAATGAGAAGCTTCCGAATCGGTTGTAGTATCATGATCTGGTGATCTCGTGGCAAATCGAGACGCAGGGCGCTCTGGAACCTTGTGCATCTCCGGTACTCCGTACATGTCTGTTCCCTCGTCATCAGATGCTTCCTGCTTGATTTGAGCACCGCCGTCCATCTCCGAGGCAGTCTCTCGGTCATAATCATTAAGTTCCGCTTGCTCGCCATGTAGGTCATCATGAGGGGGGGTAAGCCCAGGTTCAAACGAGTTCTTTCTCCGAGCCTCTACTTGTCGTCGAATGGACTCTCGGGAAAGGCGTGGTGGCGGAGGCTCGTATTCCGATGCGGATTCGTATTGACTGGAGGAACCACTCTCATGGCCAGCATCTCGATTAGTATTAGGGGAAGGTCCTTCACTGTCCGATGCAGTATCCTCTATGAGTTGAACCGGGCTCATGCTCTCATCCCGCCCATCAAGCGGCCTAGTATTCTCCTTCTCATTAATTCCCATGCTCTCCAGCATCTCCCCCAGCTCATCACGCTCCCCATGTATTTCCCCTGTCTCCACTGAGGATCTTCGAGAATGTTCCTCGACCCCTTCATGTTCCTCATAAGCTAACATTAATCTCATCCTCTCCTCAAGCGGCATTTTCTGGATATTCTGAAGGTCTGCTTTAGTAACGGGGAGGCTAGGAAGCGGTCTTCCCGAGGAGGGACTGTTACTTTCCTCTCGTGAGACAAGGGCTCCCGGAATTGGGGGGAGCGGCCGCGCGGTAGGGGATGGGGTAGAGCGGAAAGGATCATCAAGATGTGAATTCATTATAGCCTCTGGAGTCATTCTTGCCCACTCATCAGGCTCGATAACAGGGGTGTTCTCTAGTTCATCTTCATAATCATCTTCGTCTTCGTCCGAATCATAATGCATTGGTGAGGAGCCATCAACTGACGGATCCGGCGTAACCATTTCATACTGAAGAACCTCTGGGGGTTCTTTATCGAAAGTAACAGACTTCGGTCGCCGACCCGGGCTGCGATTGACATTATCTTCACCATCCGAATACCCTGTAAAATCACTAACATAAGCATTCGTCTTGTAGGCTGATACCAGAGATGGCTTTGGCATCCTACTGCTAGGACTCGTGAGGATGGACGTTAGCTTGGCCTTTGCCCCGGGAGGTGTTTCAGGACGAATGGATGAAGCATCTGACTTCCTCGGAGACGGCAATGGAATTTTAGATCCCCGGCCAAATTGTGGGCTAGTATACGGAGATGATAAACCCGGACTGTAACTCAGCGGCCGCCCTGAATTCGGAAGATTTGGGCCGTTAGGTTGGTTAAAGAGCTTGGTGTTATTTTGAACACGAGAGGCTCGCTTCAATCGCTCCAGGGACGACCGACGGCCAACATTAGGAGAAGAGCGTGTATTATCCTGGGCATGTTTTCCCTCCCAGAAGGCACGGGGTGAGCTTGCTTTCGCCGGACTAAATGGGCTTGTCGGGAAAGGTGAGGATGTTGGAATATCGTCATTTGACTGGTACAGCAAAGCGAATTAGCTCGGCGCGCAAAATTTCCACCAATCAACTGTACTGTACCTTGCGCCCTCCTGACGAAGTGCTATTTCTCCTTCGCTCCATCAGACTAATATCTGCTAACGGACGGCTAAGCGGGAGACTTGACTCCTTATCCGAAGTATCTGAGCCGGAAGAGGTAGAGCCCTTATGTATCCGTAGTGGAGTAACCTTGATTCGAGTATGAGTATTGGGATCCCGAGTGAAAACAAACAGGCGAGAGAGGAGAAATCACGCTTGGGCCTGAAGCCATGTAATGGGACGATCGGGTTACAGCTGAGAACAAATATGTTGTGGACAGCTCAGAGCGAGCTAGATGGCAAGTGATCTATGCCGAAACACAATCGAAATGGAACCGATTCCTGTTGTTGTTTTGTGTTTAAAAGGAGAAGAGAGTGAAAAGAGTGGTGGTGGTTTGTTTTGCAGAAGTGAGTAGCGAAGGACGAGGAGAAGGGGAGAAAGGAAAGAACAGGAGGTTATCCCAACGTCGAGCGAATAAGGGCTTTTTTTGGTCCTTTCGCTGATTTCTTTTTATTTTTTTATTTTGCTTCTTCCTCCGTTGACCCTACTACTTCCTCTGCTGTGAGTGGCATGCAATGTAGGAGAGAAGGAGAGAGTATGAGTGGATGAACAAGAGAGATGGGTGAATAAGAGGAGGGGGATGGAGATGGGCGGCGTGCGAGAGGGTGCAGGTCGGTACTGTACCAGATAAGTAGTTGTGGTTGTGACAACCCGTTGGAGGTGTCGATGTGGGTGTCGATGCGACAACAAACATTGCACTGGTTGCCGTGGCAACCCCGGAAAGACCTATCGCTTTACCTCTCCTACCCGGCTCACTCCCATGCACATTGCCAGGCTCTTGCAGGCCTGTCTGACCATGACATAAATGCCAAGAATCAAATCCCGTGAATTGATTGGCTCCGGCGCCTTTATACGACTAACATTATCCTTGTAATTTTCCGCATGGGGCTCTTCATCTCTCACTCGATTTTTTCTTTTTTCTTTCCCAACCCGCCCTCCTGCTCGCTCGGCTATCCCACTTCAGGGCTCCCACGGGTCTCCAGCTGCCTTTTGCTTCGGGCTTCATTCAATCGACTCCATTTACCCACCCGGAACAGCCCTGCGGTCAACCCTCATAAGCACTCCCTTTCGTCATTCGCTCGCATCGGGACATCATCCCTCCTGGTTCACTATACCACCCTGTCCGTGCAAAACCCTTTATCTCAGACGCACGGTAGTCCCACTACTACTTCCCACCTCTATTTCTCCTACCTCCACCTAACTTGGCTACGGCACTGGCCATTGCGGGACTGCGCATCCTTTTTGTTTCTTGTTGTGATTTTCCTTTTGCCCCTCCCCCTCCTCGTACTCCCTCTTCCGATCCTCCTTGGTCCATGGTACCGTACCACAAATTGCTCTACTCACTCCCGGGTATTGCCAAAGTTACCAACAATAGCAACAACAACAACAACAACAATGATCCGAAATCGACCTGCATGTCTGCTGTGCCTCCATGGACTCGGTGCTCTTTCCGCTCCCAAATTCTCCCCCCCGATATTATCACGATGTGTGGCTAGCGCTTCATTAAGAAAGCGTCCTTCCCGCTTTACTCTTTCTGACCGGGTTGCCGAGAGGCCCGTCGAGAGAAAGAGGAAACCAGAGCCAACACATGGAATGAACAGAACAGAAGCTAACATCCCCCAACCGGTGTTGAGAAATAGACGGTCTTGGTCCAAGGTGCACAATCAAGTTGGGGGACGGTTCTCAAAAAATGAGAAACTTGACCCTAAACATATGAGAATGGCACAATCCCTTGGGGTCGTTTCAAGAGCGCAAAGAGACGAGGTCAAGACTGAGGTTGACAAGTGGTTTTCATTTGACGACTTTGATCTACTGCCGTCTATAAAAGAAAGTATTATAAAAGGAGCTTTGGAGGGGTTAGATACCATTGAACCCTCTCCGGTTCAGAAGCTAGCCATTCCGGTGCTGACGGGCCAGACCACGAGGCGGCATAAGCATGCAATTGATGACAAGAATCCTTACGAAGCCTTTCTTATTGCAGCCGAAACGGGTTCCGGAAAAACACTTTCATACGTTGTTCCCATTCTTGATTTCCTCAAGCGCAGCGAGGAAGCTTCCCGAAAAAATGATAGAGCAGAAACAGGAGTGGAGAGAGTCCCTACCCCGAAGGCTCCCGTCAAAGATCTATTCGACCTAGAAATACCCATCATGGAGCCAAAAGAGGACAAGGAGAACCACGGAAAACCTCGAGCAATAATCCTAGTCCCGACCTCCGAGCTCGTCACCCAAGTAGCAAGCGTAGTAAAGTCGATGTCCCACATCGCCAAGTTCCGCACAGCAATGATATCTAGCAAATTTACTGCCACTGTGATCCGCAACCGCCTCTTCTCCGGCCCCTTAGACGTCCTGGTGTCAACCCCATACCTCCTCTCCAGCCTCGCAGAAGACAGCCCGAAAATCCTCTCGAAATGCACACACCTAGTAGCAGACGAAGCAGACTCTCTCTTCGACCGCGAATTCGTCCAACTCACGACATCAATAATAGAGCGAGCACAGGCACTCAAGAAGCTAATACTCTGCTCAGCCACGATTCCAAAGTCCCTAGACACACGACTGCGCAAGTTCTACCCGAGCATGCAACGCCTCGTGAGCCCCAAAATCCACACAGTGCCCCGAAGAGTCGTCCTGTCAGTAGTGGACGTAGACCAGAACCCATACCGCGGCAACAAACTCCTCGCCTGCGCTGACTCCCTCTCGCATATCGCAAGGGAACCCAGTGAGAAAGGCTTCATCAAGAAGGTCGTCGTCTTCGTGAACCGTCGTGAGTCCACCCTCGAGCTCGTCTCCTTCCTTCGCGACAAGAGCTTCGACGTCGCAAACCTCAACCGCGACACGGATGACCGCAGAAATACCGCCGTCGTGGAGTATTTCACAGGCCCGAAAGTCAGCGCAGATCCGGCGGCTCGCGCACTCGAGAAGATGAAGGTCCTCGTCACCACTGACATCGCGAGTAGAGGCGTTGACACCAAAACCGTCAAGAATGTGCTTCTGTACGATGTCCCGTACACCACTATCGACTTTATACATAGGCTTGGACGGGTGGGCAGGATGGGGAAGAGGGGCAAGGCTGTGCTGTTTGTGGATAATGATACTAATAAGGCCTGGGTTAAGGAGATTAAGAAGTACTATCCTCTTGTTCCCCCTTCCATTCTCTCTCCCCTTCCTATGGTTGCTGTTCTGATGGTAGGTTTCAGAGCTAATGTGTTTATTCCTTACGTAGGAGCATGTTTTCGGGGGAACCATTACTGTAGATTTAGCGTGGGGTTGTATATGTAACAGTAGCGGCAGTGCAGGGTGTATTATATGATATCTTGATAGACTATATAACCTTGTAAGTAGTCGAGTGATCTCGGCTGTTTAGTTTAGAGTACAGTACAGTGCCGGCGTGATATGCCGAGTGATATTCTATGATTGGATAGTCGACACCCAACTGGTCAGATACTCTCACTTACCCTACATAAAACATCCGATGGTCCACCATGTATCATAGGTCGCAATATCGCTAAATCTCCTAATCCCTTTAGAGCCTCAGACACCACGAAAAGCACAACGCCTGGCAAAGGGAATAACTCTATAATGAAGAAAACGCCAATCTATCCCCGCCCCCCCGCGTGAACCCATCTCCCCAACTGTGGTATATATGCACAGATGTCACAGCCCCACGATTGCCGTTGCTACTGCTGCTGCTGCTGCTCCTCCGCTCTACTATCAAAGAAGGCGGTGTTATCCCTGTACGCGATATACTCCGAATCTACCCCATTATTAATTAGCCCTACCTTCAGCCATCAACGTGGAAGAAGAATGAGATGAAAGAAAATGAAAAATACATACCAGCATACCCCAATAGTTCTTGGATCTTAGAACTCTGCTGCCCCATAATCCTGGCAATCTCAGCGGAAGAGTAATTCACCAATGCCTTTCCCACCTCTGGCCCCTTAATAACGTACCCACCACCGACGATCCTCTGAACAACAGCCAAGTTGACAGCCTCCTGCTGCGCGAACGTCCCTGCAACATCCACTACTCCGACCGGGAGCAAGCCGGCTTTGTCCCTGCGAGTAAGAGCACCATACGCGCCTTCGTCGATGTATACAGTCCCGTGCGGGGCGAGCCCGTGGAGGATCCAGAAATAGCGGTCGCGGAGGGCGCGAGGTTTAGGCAGGAAGCGGGTGTGAAGAGGGTGCGGCGGGTGTGTGGCTAGTTGGGGGGCAGGGGAGCGGATCAGCGTTGACGTGGAGAGGCGGGTTGGGGTGGAGGGCAACGGGGATAAGGCTATTGGGTTGTCAGTGCTGATGATGGGGGTGAGGGTTGGCGAAGTTTTGGTTATACCGGGGGGTTGTGGTTGGGAGTTGGGATCGGCTTCTTTGAGGGATTGGATGTACGCGACTATGTGGAAGATGTTGCTGGGGATTGAGGAGCGAGTGATTATTGTGGTTACGCCGGCGGAGGTGGCTAGGCGGGCTGCTGTGAGTTTGGTGGCCATGCCGCCGGTGCCTAGTGCCGAGCCAGTACTGGATACTGCAAGTTGTCAGCGTTGGTCAAACAGTCAAATCTGTAGTCATGGGCTAATATATATATACCATCAACTTTAAGAGTCGAAATGTCCTCTACAACCTCAATTGGCTGCGCATCCGGGTGAGCCCTTGGATTATCCGTATACAAACAATCCACGTCCGTCATGAGGAATAGGTAATCCGCATTTACCATGCCGGCAGTAATTGCCGATAAAGTATCGTTATCGCCGAATTTGATTTCCTAAATCCCAAACCGTTAATCACCTTCCCACTCGGAAGGTAGCTGCATGAGCAGCTTGAGCATACATTGACAGCCAGAGTATCGTTCTCATTGACAATAGGAATGATACCCATGCTCAGCAACTCAGCAAAGGTGTTCGAAGCATTGAGGTATTGAGTCCTCTGTACCATCCCAGAGCAACCGCATCAGCCGCAATCTCAATAGCAAGGCTTCCAAGAGAAAACAAACATCAGCAATATCATTCCTCGTCAATAGAACCTGTGCAACCGGCTGCTGAAGTTGGGTAAACAGCCCATCCCAAAGCGCAATCAATCTGCATTGGCCGACCGCCGCAATAGCCTTTCATATACCAATCAGCTCCGAGCTCTCGAAGAGAAGAATCGGAACAAACCTGCGCAGCAGAAAGATGTTTAGGCCTTTTCTCAATATCCAACCTCCTAAGCCCGATCCCAATTGCCCCGGAGGAGACCAGGATAACCCGATGTCCATCTCTCCTAAGTCTAACCGCCGTCTCAACCAGCAGTGACAGGTTCGACAGCAACGGGTCGTGAGTCCTTTCGTCGCAAATGGATGAGGTTCCTACGACAACACGGGGGGGGGGTGGTTTCTTTAAGCTCCAGGAAAAGAAAGAGGAGAGGTTAGATAAAAGGCGAGGGGAGACAAACCAAGCTTGATAACAATTGTCAAAGCACGTTTTCCCTTCATGCTCCCCGAATATCCCCCAAAACGATTAAATTCTGAAGAAGGATTCATGACAGCTAAAGCAAAAGCTCTAGAGGGGAGGTTAAGGTATGATATGTATGTACTCGGGTAATGTTGTGGTGGACAAGGGTGGTTAGTAGAGTACTGGTAGAGAGAAAAAATTTGCTCTGGTTACTAATACCAATAACCTCACTTCTGGTACAGTACTCGGGTGTAAGGGTATTTGGGGTCCCGTTACACAGATATTCCCCCCCGGTCAAAAGTGCCCCTTTTATCATAATATAGTATAGTAAAAAAACACCATACCATATCACATCTGTCCTACATTGTGGCCAACATCCCAATACAAACGCGTGCAGAAACAATTATGCAGCAAAAGGGAATTCGAGAACAAAATCCCCAGGGTGTTCCACATCCTGAAACAACCCAAGATGAGCGCATGAACGTTATTACGCTTCGTGATAACTCAGGTTGAACCTGGACCTGGATAGAGCATTATCTCCACATAAATCATCGGACCTGTCAATGGGTAACTATATCACATTCATAGAAAATATTGAACTAATTTTAACTTTTAATATAAACAGATTTATAAACAGATTTATAAACACGCAAAAATAATAGCACACCTTCCAATTCCCACCATTCCAGTCAGCCCCCTATCTTCGACGATGCCGAAAGACAGCGATTGGAGGCATTTGTGATACATGACGCAAGAACCTGATGGCCTAGTTGGAATGAAATATGCCTAGAAATGGGCTACGCTTGTAGCCCACATACTGTCAAGAGTGTTATGGAGTCTCTTAGCTATCACAGGCGAGTGCCACAGCGTAAATTTACCATTCAGCCTGCAAATCGACCCACTCGTGTTGCATGGTGTCAGGAGCATTTGGATTAGACGTATGAGGCTTGGTTGTGAGTGGTCTAGACACATGAGTCTACATTTTCCACTGCTGGCTTTGGAAATAGGCCATGGGTAATATGGAAGGCAAGCGAGGAGTTCTATGCTGATTGCATAGATGAAACATTCAAGTCTGGCTGAGAAAGCAAGATGGTATGGGGCACATTTTGTGGTAACCAGAGATCTAAGCTGGCCTTTATCTCCAGCAAAGCTAAGATAGACTCAGCTCTCTACTTTAGGAATATGATGCATCCGCATCTTGTTCCCTTTTGGCACCGGTATTGCAAAGCCTATAGGTGGGTGACAGTTGTGGAAGATTGGGCATCCAGGCTTAAGGGAAAGGCCATACAGTACTGGAACTTGAACGAGATGGAGAGCACATGGTGGCCTACTCAATTTCCAGATTTAAACCTAATTGAACTATTATAGTTAGATATGGAGAATGAGTTGGATGAGACTTAGGGTCGAATTCGTGATATTCCAACTTTAGAGGCTGCTCTGAGTAGGGTTTGGAATTCAATTCCAACAGAAAGGCTTGATAGCTTGATTAAAACAATGCCACAATGCCTTCAAGCTGTTATTGATATGGATGGAGGACCTACTAGATATTAATTTCTGTATTTTAAAGCACATTATTATTACAGACTTCATTTTGCTGACCGTATTCATAAGATATCACTCATAGTACTCTCCTTTTTGGAAGGGACCCGACTTTTTGCCGCCATCAAATGCAACTTACCAGCTATCACTCACATTTCCTAGCCTGGTTTAGTCCACATATAAATCTCACATCTCTTTTAGGAAAGGGATCCAACTTTTGTCAACCCCTTAGTACAGTTGTGTCCTGAAAGTCCTCATACCCTGGGAGTGCAACCCTGTAACACCTCATCATTACAACCACTATCCTCATCATGGCCCCTCCACATAACCTAAGAGCAAGAGAATACCTGAATAAGGAAATTTATACTCTGTATAAACATACAGATATGGAATATGACAAAATTATTAAGTCTTTAGGTGTATCCAAATCAAATGTTCAGTATGTGGTCAAAAGTGTGAAATCTAGATGTGGAAACACCTATGATGCAAAAAGAGGTTGAAGACCAACCAAGATTAGAGACAAAAAACAGAAGATAGTGGAATCAGTTATCAATGCCGAGCCTCATTTAGCATTGCACGATATCACCAAAAAAGCGAGTATCTGTCTTGGTAAGTCTACTATTAATAAGATTATATCAAAAGCTGGTTTTAAGCTTCTGATACCTTGAAAGAAGCCCTTTTGGAGAAAAGGCTAAAAGGAAAAGTGAAAGGAGTTTGGTAGGAGAAGGAGGAACTGGAAAGGGGCATGGAACTAGGTTGTTTTTGTGGATGAAACCACTATTGTTTATAATCCAAATCTAACAGGCAGAAAGGTTAGAGTTAAACCTGGTGAAAAGTGGGAAGAAAAAAACTTCAAGCTTAGCTTTAAGTCTGGGAGGACTAGCATTGGGGTATATGCTGCAATGATGAAGGGGGGCAAGACAGAGTTAATTCTTGTGAGGAAGATGAGGGAGGAGAAAAGAACTAGCAAAAGAGACAGACTTAGCCTAAACTCCCACCAATATGCAACTGAGATCCACCAGCCCTACCTTATCCCTTTTATAGAGGGTTTGGCCAGATCCCCTGACAATATCTACCTTGCTGTGGACAATGCTTCTTGGTATGATAGTAAGGAAAATTGAAAATTGAAGGCAGACTGTGGTTATTAAAAACTTCCTTAGCCACCCAACTCACCAGATCTCAATCCTATTGAGAACACATGGGTACTACTCAAAAGAGCCCTTCACTAAGCAATTCTTCAGACTGGAAGAAAGGCCTCACAGTGCAGCTGAATTGTTTGAGGCAGCAAAGGAGAAGTAGGATTTAATTCCCCAAGAGAAGTTAGATGGGTGGATAGATAAGATGCCTGAGAGAATGCAAGCTGTACTGGATGCAGATGGAGGCCATACAAAATGGTGATAATGTTTTTTTATTGTCTACTATCAA
The DNA here is from genome assembly GCA_014065205.1 of Tuber brumale. Classification (NCBI taxonomy): domain Eukaryota; kingdom Fungi; phylum Ascomycota; class Pezizomycetes; order Pezizales; family Tuberaceae; genus Tuber; species Tuber brumale. Next base: position 347,961 of record JACCEG010000030.1, on the reverse strand, counting down.
TACTATCATGTTTTCTTTAATTGAATTCTATTCATTTTTTTTGAATTTTTTATGGTTAGAGGTTGTGGCCGTGCAGTTGCCATATGAGAGTACAAAGACTTTTTGGACACAACTGTATACTTGTATGTAATAAGTCTCTGTACCCCTTGGCAACCTAGCACCATACTATAAGTTTCGAGCACTGAGGCTACAAAAATTGAAAGAAAAATTTGATTAAAAACTATGATAATATTGATAAGCAAAATGTATTTTTTTAAAAATATGATAGTATTATATATAGTGTAGAAAGTTAGAGCAAATTAAAAGTAAATGGATTAAAATATTTTGCATTATCAAGGATCTCATAATATTATATAATATATCGTTATAATTATATGCTATTTCATTTTAATCTTGAACTAATAGTATGGTTTTAATTAGAGTTGGCATACATTTTTATAAATTATAAGATATAGATTAAAAATTAGTCAGAAATGACTAATCAAAAAATGCTTAAATCTATGCTTATTAAACTACTAAAGTGTATCTAATATAACACTTTTTTGTTCTTTCTACCAAAATTCACACTTTCCAAATCTTTAAGGCTTTATAACTACAAATATTATTGCAGAAAAAAAGCCTATTTTGTATTTTCCTATATCTTTTCTTTCAGAAACAGGTTTTTTGTTTATAATTATCTCACAGTATTCCTACTAGGCTATCTATCCTATAGCATCACATTCTATGAGGCAAGGTAATCTAACCCAAAAATAACTTCCGATAACAAAATTAAAATTAAAGCAAAAACGAAATTTAAAATGAAATCTTTAACCATCCCTGCTTATCATCAAAGCAGGCTATTCCTTTTCATCTAACTCCCTTACTTGATCTTCTACCAAAATATTCATTATCCACTTCATACTATATCTATTCTAAACTCTATAACCTCTGGTACTAACCTCTATATCATAACTACAGCTTATATACTTATCTTCATGTCTTGGTAGATCAACCCAATTACAGCTAACTATTATCTTCAAAATATTCCACAAAATTACCCTTTTGGGCTCACTCTTTTTTCTGCAATTATTTAATATCCCTCCTCTTATCCCCTCCTCATACTGGATACATATTTTCTTTTGTCCCTCAATATTTTCCCTATACTTATATTTTTTAACCTCCTTTAGTGCAATAACTAGTGCCTGTACTTTTCATTCCAACTCCTAACAATTTTATTCATGACCAGTTTATTTACTAGCTTATCCAAAGTACCCACTCTCTAAACATTCATGCAAGTAGTCAGTACTACCTTCTCTTTTCTTTTTTGGCTTGCAAGCTAACATCTTTCTGTAAACCTCTTGTAAGTCTTCCTGCTCACTTCCTTCATCTTTTTCTGATCTGCTAATGGCTCAGTCACTTGTAGCTCAGACTCCTGCTCAGAAGTTACCTCGGTCATATTAATCTCTCTCACCTCCATACTTTTAGCTCCCTTACTCCTAGAATTACTTGCAGCCTCTACTTCTATCTACTACTAATTTACTGAAGCCATCAAAGGTAGCCTTACTTTGACCACTACCACCTCCTCTTTCTGAAGAGGTGATATGTCTACTCTATCACAAAATATGGGCTTCTTTAACTTATGTGTAAAAGAGACTTTTGTTCATATCTGGCTGCTATAGGTGCAATCTACTTCTTACCAGTACTCATACTTTACATTAGCAAGATGTAATCAATGTAAGAATATCAAAACATGATATTACAGCCTAGAAACTCCTGCTTTTAAGGTGCAAGATTTCTCAACTACTTTCAAAAGACATAATGCTAACTTCACAGCTAATGCCGCTAAGGGTCCAGAATGACCTTAAACTATAATTCCCATGGTAAAATAGTTGCTGAAAAAATAAGGTAGATGGGGGTAAAGGCATAAAGTGAAAGCAAGATGACATGATTTCACTAAACAAAGTTAAAGAACAAAGAAAATTCTTCAAAATTAAAGACTTGAAGCTATCATAAAATAGAATCAAAGGCTGCTATAAATCCTAAGCATCATGTGACTTATCACAAGATATAGCGAAAAGGTTGGAATAGGCTGGAAAACACCCTGAATAGGCTAATAAACTCTGAGATTTGTGCTTTTGCACCCCACATACACTTGTACCCTATTACAGTCATGTCTGAAAAGTCTACGTACCCCCTATAGCAACCACACTATACCATGATTCTAAGTGGTCAACAACTGAAATTTATATGTAATAACTCAATAAATTAATAGATGATAGGAAACCTAGTTGCTCCTCGATCATCCAATTCTGAGGGATATTTGCCTATAGAGAGGCTCTAGAGAAAATCAGAAATGCTTGATTAAAAATTAGTTACATGAATTAACACACCATATATATTAATTTTTATAATTTCTATTTCGTTGTGAAGCAAATTCTATACTATATATGCTGGTAGCCTTATTTTCCAATTTTCTATATTGAACTTTGTATAAGATAAAATATAGGACTTGATAGATACAATTCAAAAGTTTTATTATTAATTTTTGACAATAGTTAAGTTCATATATAATCAAGAAAACTAGTTTCTATCATCATTATACTATTTTGAGAATACAGATCCAAGGATCAAATGAATTTCTTATTACACACTGATTAAATTTACTACTTCTCTATAAGGCCTATTATCTTCATACCAGTATTTTTCCAAAAAATCATAAACATACTTGGCATACATTTTTGATATTAATACACTACTGCCTTCTACTTTTACTAACAAGATTATTTTTAAATACCCTGTTTAGGTATTGCATTCTACTTTGTTACTATACATTTTAGTAACAAAAATATTACTGGACTTATTTGTATGTAATGAGTAAGATAGATAAACTATATATTTTTTTATCTAGCTGGATTGTTTAGAAGCTATTGAACACATAAATAGAGTTTATATATATATATTAAAGAAATTAGTAGTTGATAATAGAAATTATATTAGACTATCATAATATGAATCAATGTGATAATTTACTTTACAATCCAACACACCACAGACTCACTTTTTTACAGAATGAATACTCTTGTATCTCAATAACTACATATTTAAAATTCAAGACCTATCAGTTAAATTTGTTGTTATGAGAACCAGAATAGTAGTGTCTACTTTTATCATCAAATTGTTCTTGAAATCTATATTTATTTAACTACTTTTAATAGACATGTATTTATTTATTTATTACTTAAAAAATTTCATATTCATATTCTTTAAAAGATATAGATCAACTTACAACTTAGCTATGATTATTTTTTACAAATATATGTAATGGGAAACTCAAAATCAAAGAGGATGTATGATAAAGTTGGCGTTGCTATAGGGGGTATGTAGACTTTTATTTTTTATTTTTTATTTTTTTGAAATACTTTTTGCTTTTATACTGACTAGCTAGGTTTTTCTGGCAATAATAGCTCATTTACACTAGCATCATACCAGTCCTCCAGCTCATGACAAATACAACCTCTGGCACTCCCAAGTTACCTTATGGGATACCAGTACTTTAAATCTGAACTCACGGCCTCATACCTCCAAACAAACCACCAAACAAACCTAATATCCTCACTTCCCACTCCCATCCAACCACATCCTTCTCGCCATCGCATCACTATCATTCAACATATCATCATCCCTATCGCTCCCCACAAATGCTGCTTTCTCCTTCTCTTTTCTCGTACTCACTCTCCCCTTATTCACCCTTCTCTCCAACTTCTTCCCCAGCTCATTTGCCTTTCCCATATTCGCGCCTCTCCTCCCCCTTGCCCTAGCCATCAAATTCGCTGACGCCTCACCCCACAACTTCCCCCTCTTCAAAGCCTCTTCTTCTTCAAAAATAATCCCCATCCTTCTAATAAACCTCTCATTATCTTTCATATCCGCCTCTTCCTCACCATCACAAGCCTTCAATACCTCCCCATAAGCAATCCTCTTCGCAGCCTCATTCCTTGCTCTCAATAACCTCCCTATACCCTTCTTCATCTCCCCTACAGCTTCCTCCAATGCCCCAAATCTTCTTCTGAACTCTTCCTCTTTCAACTTTGGCGGGATTGCCACAAACCTTTTAACCAAACACCATCTACCCCCCACCCATATACCGTACCGACACAAATCGCACACACTTTCTTCACCCAATACTTTCAGTAGAACTGTAGAAGATGAACTCCTATTGGCTCTACGACGGTCGCGTTCCTCCTTCCCCACCAACCACCTTGAACCCTCATCCACCACCACACCCGTGCCCTGCAGATCTGCCAAAACTCCACCAATCCCATTCTCCCACAATACACCACCCACCTTCATCATCATCGGCAACATTTTCCCCCAACCTCTTTCAGGGTCAAACTCACCCACCACTTTCCTCCTCTTATTCCCCTTCACGATCTGCGAAAATTCTTGCTCCACACCAACAACCTCCTCCTTTCCCACCTCCTCCAGCGTCGGTGTCTCTTTCGGACTAGACAAAATATTCCCCCTCTTCCTCTTCAACAAATCTCTTTCCTTCACCAACTCCTCCTTCTCCTCTTTCCACTCTCTTTCCAATTGTTTCCATTTTTCCTCTTATTTACGAAAGCCAGCATCTAAATCCCCAAACCTCAACTTCATCGCCTCCCTTTCCTTCTTCAATGCCCCCTCCACCTCCTCCTCTATCCTCAACATCATCCTCTGAAAACATTCCCTTTTATACTCCTCCACCTTCTCCTCATACCCCCTTCTCATCTCATCCTTCATCTCCTTGATCCTTTCAAGGATTTTTGCATTCATAGAGCGTAGGTTGCTGTTCTCCTTCCGGAGACTTTCGATCGTTTTCGCAGATGACATAACAAAATGAAGGCCGGTAAAAATTGAAAATTCGCTGTGTGATAGGTCAAAACCCAAAATCGTAGGTTGTGTGACAAGTCGTAATTTCAACCGCTGGGGTTGTAACGGGCACAGAGCTTGGGTATGTAGACTTCCCAGACACGACTGTACTCGAGTACTCTTCTTTTTGTTGGATAGCGCTAGCCCTGTACCAGTACTACGTATTGGCTACTGAGCGGTACAAGTATCCGGGTACAAGTTCTCTGATAGATACGGGTAGAAGAAGCATTATAATTCTGGTTTTATGGCCTTGCTCACATTTCCCCTCCAATGACCCTGAAGGACTGAACTTATTTAAAGAATGCCCCCGTTTTCTCCCTCTTCCTTTCCTATATATGCAAATGTAGCTTAGATATTTGCTTCGCACCCAAATAGAGGTGTCTGAGGCTCTGCTGAGGTATATACTTTTCCTTTTAGTTGCCAGTTGGGACCCATATATGAATACCGGCATCATACTTGAGATTTCCATCAATATCGTGGGAACTCTTGAGATCCACTATCTCTACGGGCCTTATAATCTCCGGGTCGAGAGATGAGAGTTCCCAAGAAGGATTAGCACTTTCACAACGTGGTAGAATATCAGCCCACCGGAGGTGTGGGATCTCATGAACTAGTATTGGCGATTCTGCTGACCTGTTAAATTACACCTACGGCGGGCTGACGGGCTGGTTTCCGCTGATAATCTGCTGGCGGATTTCAAGAGATTTCGCAGTGTATGGGGCTAGGTATTGTGAATGGGATAAAAGGGATGCTTATAGGTGGATTGGGGGGTGTACAAGGTTTCGGAAATACGACGGAGCCGGCGTACCACGGGTTGATCCCGGAGCACCAAAGTGTAGAAATGCCGAAAGCTGTCATGCTGCAGGCTATGTGCTCCAGTTTGGCTGCAGAATTAGTGTCGTGGGTTACTGCAATACTATTGCTGATGGTGGCATGTATAGGATAAATTGATCAGCGAGCATACAGTCTCAAAGCAAGCGATCAATGATTACGCCAATTTGGGGTGCTGTAGGAGAAAGTACTATGAATTGGGTGTGAGCAATTGAGGCTACAGTGGTTGCCGTATTGGCAATTGGCAACGGTAGGCTGGCAGGCTGGGGACTCTGATGGGGCCTAAAATTCGAAACCCTGTACTCGTGCAGTTCCGCACAGCTTGGCTCGCTCCTCTCTCTGACAATCACTCACCACCGCCCGCAATCTCTTATCGCATCCATGGCGGCGGAGCGATAGAAATTAATCCCTGCAAAAAGTATTGGACCTCCCCTCTGCTTCTTCACTCGCGGTTGTCGCTTTGCTGCTTGCTTTCGTCGCCGTCAGCTTTGGTGCTTGCTAGCGGCGGTGCTTCTCCTCTGGGTCCACCCTCAGGAATTGTTCCTATCATACCGGTGATACTCGTATTATCATACACCATACCTGTACGGACCTGCCCTGGAGTTCCTGTGGGAATTTACCCTTTATGATGCTGTATCGAGCCGCTTCCTATATACCTTAATCTAAGCATCAGTCTTCAACCACCACCACCATTAGACTAGGGCTGCAACTGCGACCGCGACCATCACCATCACCTCTACCCCCCACACCTCTCTCCCTCACCCACGCACAAAGAAGGAGCTGCAGCAGCAACCACCTCTTGTTAACCCATTACCTACCGTACCCTATCCATTTACATCACCGTCAACTCCCTCCCCCCCCTCATCTTCAATTACACAATATCCTCCTAACCCCTCTACCACAATTTGTTCCTGATCTTTTACCTCTGCTTGCTGGGATTGTACCTGCTGCGGCTGCGCCTTTCCCGTCTGCAACCATCGCAGACGCGAGATCCCACACAAACACACGCACGTTCGTCTTTCTCTATTCTGTCCACCCTGCTTGTCGAACAACCCCCCCCCTTCCATATCCGAACTTTCTTCCTATTTCCCCACCGTCATTCCATCTTCCTTCCTCACCTCCAACCAAACAACTTTTATTTGTCCGCTACATCCGCTCGACGAAAAGTTACTAAATTACTCTTGATCACAATAGTACTATCGGAACGTTTGTTTTACCCATCCATCTTTTATTGTGTGTCCGCCCTCCCAACGGGGCATCCAGTCGCTTTTGTATGGAGAAGAATGGAGAGTTGGACTCGAGTTTCATGGCGGTCGATCCAGTCAGCCCAGCAAGCAATAACTCAAAAGACCTTTTAGACGAACCGGCTGCTCCCCGCCGTAATTCAACCGACGACAACGACCCAACAAGGCCCCGTAAACGACTAGCTGCCATGGCAATCCACGACGATATGAAGGACGTAGAAGTTGCTGTTGAATCACCTAGAGAAGCTTCTAGTCCCCTTCAGGACAGGGCTTCCCAGCTTGCGCTTGGAGATCGTCATAGCGGGGAAGAAGAGGATCGCAGCAATCTGGGAGATGAGGAGGGAGCGGCTGCTCCGGCAGCTGGTGGTGTCGGAAAGTCGATAACTATCCATCTTCGATCCTCCGTTTTGCATCAGTCGGAAGAGAATCAGGCTCAGGATGGGTACGCCAGTGACCGAGTCAACGGCTCCACCCAATCTACCATTCAACAATCGGAGCAGCTACAATCTCTGGACTCGCCCCAAGCTACTTCGCCAAATGGATCTATACGCACTCCGGATGTTGAGGTGGAGGAGGTTGAGGAAATGGATGAGGGTGAAGACCATCTGTCCAGCCATATTACTATCGTGAATAACTACCTGAATAATCCCGTTAATACCGGAGGTCCTGATCGGGTAAAAGATCTCATGGATTCCATGGTTTCGAAGCTCGAGAGAGGTAAGCGTTACCTAAATTATGACTTGGCTAAACTTTGGACATCTATTGTAGGAGCTGACACTGCATTAGATCCCTGCCCTGTGCGAGAATTGGACGAAATATTATCCTCGGTGTCGAATTTTGTCAACGTAGTGAATGACCAGATGGACATTTTCTGGAAAGCTTATACAACCAATCACGATATTTGGCTGCATCTGCCGAATTTGATGGAAACATTCTTGAGGAGAGGGTACGTTGTGCGGAACCTACTCTCGCTTACGGGAATATATACTAACTGGCGGTAATAAAGTGAGCTCTTTAGCAGTGCATTTTTTAGGAGATCAAGCAATGGCCTGAGCGGTGTGGATATGATTGGACGTCTTATGGTGGAGTTCACCCGACTCACCACACTATTCATACATTATGATGTCCTAGTAATGAAGGAGTCTCCCCTTGATGCCGAAGTTACGTTAATATCCTGCCAATATCTTAGGATATTGGTTGCCATCACTAGGCCGAATCATCTCTTTAATCTTCTCGAGCGAACATATAATGTCTCTCTAAGTCGACAGCTTCCTGAAGTTATTAGAGCGTTGGTGGAGAAAACCGATGCACTAAAAATGATCCAAGAATTCCAAGAATCGATGTATGGCAGGATGTCATCACAGCCCAAGCTAGCCACTCACATATGCCACCCAATAGATGTCTTCTCTAGGGTGGTTCGTTGTATGGAGCACGTGATGACAGGGGGCTTCTTGGATGCAGATCTGAGTGATCTTGAGGAACCTATTTGCAGGTCTGCCTTTTTGATGTTACCCACGGCCGAAAAGGCAATTATGGCAGTATTGGAATCACACTTGCAGGTTTTGCACTTCAAGGAGTTCACGGTTACTATAGAGGGTCTCTACCAACTCGAAGGTTCGATCTGCAAAATGGTCGGGCTGGATCCACAAACAGAGGTTTTTATCATGGAGAAGACAAAATACCGTTATCCGGACTTGGATCCCAGCGAATTCCAACAGCTTGCCGAGTGGACTTGCAGGTTTCCGATTCTTCTCAAAATGATGATGTGTAGTCGGATGGACTTCCGGCTTCATGGGTTGGTTCGGACAACAGACCTTTTAGTGAGGGCCTGGAGGGAAAATTCCGGGCCAGATTGGAGGGATAGCAACTTATTGAGGTACGCCTCCTGGCATATATCATGCCAAACGTATTATTTTGGGTGGTCGTTAATCTTTTTGACAGATTCCTGGCCGACTTTATACTTGAACACAAAGTTATCGAGTATATTGTAGGACCTGAATCCCACCCTGAACTTATCCGACGAAGTGCGAATTTGACCGGGTTTCTTTTGGTCACGCAAACAATCACCCCTGAAATACAGCAGGCATTGTGGCAGCCCATTCTGGAAAACAAAGATCCCCGAATCTTCCAGGCCACTCTTGCGATGCACCAGGAAATGATTGGCAATATGACTTTGGAGGGATTGGTTGGCCTAAGCAAGAGATTCAATGAATTGCCCTTCAGCACTATTGATTCACACGTAATAGATTTCATTTGCCGGTTTATGGAACAGATTAGGACAAGCGTTTATACTCAAGGCCAACATACTGCGGTATTTATCTGCCCAGAATTCTGAGAATTTATTCTGTTTGTATGGGGTGTTGACTTGAAAGCAGGAAGACATTTGTTTGGATGCCGGCCCTTTCGAATTACTAATCAGTCTTATCCGGATGGCATCTCGGGAAGAAGATAAACCCACAATTGATACTGGATTGTCGGCATCTGCAATTTTTGACTTCGGTGCCCGAGAGCTAAGGGGACTGACTGGTTATGGCCCCAACGGCACGGCTCGTAGGGAAATATTTCTGGAGTGCATCAATGATATCAAGGCCATGAATCCTAGTGCGACCGGGAGTGTTTCTGTTATTCTTGCATTTTTACGTGAGTTTCATATCTTATCCAAAGTGGATCCAGCTCACCGTTCTTAGAAAGCAGGCCGCATATGCTACGAGCTGGAAGCCCCACTTTTGGGGATGATATCGAGTATCTCGTTAGCGAACTCAAGCTGGCTGAACTCCTGATTGAAGAGATTTGTGGGTTTGTTGAATCGCATAGGGAAAAGGAACAAACATCTAGGATACGCAGGTTGAATTTACGCCTGGAGTTACTGCAATATATAATGTCCATCGCCCCAGAATGCCTACGGCCTGGTTTAGATGAAAAGCTGTGGACCTATCTGGTGGGCGCCAGTGCCCTCGGACAGGCCGAACGCGATGTAGGATTTGAGTTTTACATAACTCACTTTTCCAGCTGCAGAGGAGTATGTTTTCCCTTATTTAGAAGAATCTTCACTGACAAACGAGCAGCGCTTCGATCCGATCCTAGAACATGCATTCCGGTGCCATTTCCCGATCCTAGACCCGGCCTATTTCTCTTCACACGTTTTGAACTTTTGTAAAATGTCAATCGACTACCTCAACCGGTCTACCGAGGTGAGAATTCCTTCTTTTTCTGGTTGTGAACGAGCGCTAGTCCCTGACTGATAAAGGCTCAGAGACAGTCCGAAATGATGGATGAAGACAGTCTCAATGTGGACGGGATCGAGCAGCTGTGGCGAATAATATTGGATGCAAATAATGAAATTCTTGCCTCAGATGCTTCAACATTCCTTGTGAACTTCAACCTGGATGTCAGTACTGGATCCTTTGTTCTGCAAGCCAATATTTAGCTAACAGGATCACAATAGTCACGTGCTGTGTTGTCGAAACCCCCTAGCGTAGTTGAAGCCACCCACTTCAAAATGGTGGAGCGTTGTATAAAACAACTGAATTCGGCCGCGTTGGATATCACTGGTTCTGGTGTGACCGAAGGTTCTCCTATCGCACTCGACAGTGCCAAGGGGAATGCCTTCCGAAAGAGCGAGAGGGTATTTCTTAGGTCTCTGGATCTCTTGGACCAGTTTATTAAGGGATATAAGAATCGTTCGGAGTACAATAAAGGAGTTCAAGAACCAAATCAAGGGCCTGGCCTAGAGATGATAACCGGGTTACCGCTAACGATCAGGCTTCGGTGGCATGGTCTCAATTATCAGTCACCGGTACCCCATTCCACACTTTATCAATAAATGTTCCAATGAGGCTTACTAACATAACACTAGGTCCATACTTTTAAAATCGGAAATCTCGACACTGCCCAGGATCTCCACGAACGGATCACCAAACTCGTGGGAGGAGATAAGCATCGCACAATATGCGCAGGGAGGGAGCTCAAACTTTCCGAGGAACCACTGAGAACGCTTAAAGACTTCAACCTTTCCGACGACGCATTTCTGATTGTCCAGAAAGCTCCCGACCAGGGGTCAAATACAGTGGTCGTGAGACCGTCATCTAACCTGAATGCCTTAGAAACCGAGATAATGAGGCACTTCGATGCCCTCTACCAGTTGCTTGGCCTGCCAGAGCCCCAGGCAGCGCGGGTGTGTTACCCAAACCCAGAGGGTAGTTTGGATTTTTGGTCTAACTGATGCGTTTTGTAGATTTGGGTTTTCCTAAGAAATCTTCCCGTTCATGATAAACTAAAAGAGTCCATGAAATCAGGTGAATCATGGTCACAGACATTGCCGGCTGAAAAACCTTACAAGATACTATATTTTCTCTATACACTTAGGGCTTGCTTCGGGGAGCAGAGACCGCAACTAGTAGGTGTTCATGGGTTACTCAAAATTTGGTTAAATTAACACCTTTTAGGGATCCGAAGCCTCAGAGTTCTTTGCTAGAGCTATCTCATGCTTGTTGGGTACTATTATGTCCGATGGACTTGAGACAAACACGGGGTATTCATTAAGCACAAAAGCTCAAGTCACAAACGAGCTTCTTGATTGTTTGAGAATGTTCCTAGAAGGTAAGTCCACTGACAGAGCTGTAAAGTATGTACTTAACAAGCGGCAGAATCTATAGCCGAAGAAAATCCCGCAAGCTACCTGACAGACAGTGTTGCTTTTGTGAGATGCATCTTGAGTATTTTACAGACGATTTCGAAACCGGAATACTCTCGATGTGCCGCTTCCGAAGATTGTGTTGTCAATGCCTTCAGAGCTCTTCTCAGGGCATCAAGAATGGACCCTGAGACATGGATTACCCTCAGCCAGAATCAGAATCAGATGTTCAACGCAATCGATAAATTCCTTGTCCGGGATGACCGTCCGAAGGTTAGACAGGGAGTTTCTAGATCAATTGTTGGCACTTTGAAAAGGCCTATGCGGTATGTTTTATACAGGACTTCCCAGATGTTTCAAGTTCTGATAGATTTAGTAACGATATTATTCCATGTGAGGGGTTTGCGAAATATTTCTGGCAGATTTTGGATACCCTATTAGTCCAGGACTCAATAAGCCCTGATTCTTCCGCAGAATTCTACCATGCTGCCCTTGTAATATTTCAGTATGCGTGCTTTGATTCTCTCCCAGTTATCCCTCTAACTTGTAGTGTAGGTTCCTGGGAAATATCGATGCCACATCATTAGAGTTAGATCATTACCTCAGGACTTGGAGCTCCCGCCTGATAGAGTATCCCATCACCGAGGTAAAAATTCAGACGAGTGTTCTTGTTATCGGGGCTTATATTTATGATTTATTACAGATAGTCGGCCGTCCTAAGGAAGATTATATATTAACAGGTTTATCAAAGCTGCTTTCCCAGTGTACAGCGCTTGCACGGGATCAAGCGATAGCAGTCGGAATGAAGTATTTGATGCTTCGATCATATTTGTGCCCATGGCTAATACGACTATTAGGGTGTCTGAGAGAATCTTCGAGCGTTTGCTTTTTCCTGCATATCTATTTGGAGATCGGTACCAAGATATCGAAGTTGCCGAGCGGTTACCATGCCTTCACGGGCCCACTCGCACGGAAATATACAATCTTCTTCTTGAATTGGCGAACGACCTGGAATCTTCCACGCGGATGGTCGCGCTCAATCGACAACTATTCCCAAAAGGTAAGCGAGCGGTCACAATTAATGGCACAATCTTATATGTTATAGAGGATCCATTGCACGATAGCCATATCGCCGATCGTACCAGATGGGCAAGGTCCTCTGCTGGCCATGTCGGTCTTCAAAATATGTCCAACACTTGCTATCTTAATTCTCTGATTGCTCAACTCTTCATGAATCGCTCTTTTCGTGCCTTTATTTTGGACATGGACGCGAACCCGTCTGACGAAACCCAGAGATTGTTATTCTCTATGAAAGTTCTTTTCGCTCGGATGCAAAATAGTTATGCGAAAGCAGTTGAGCCGAAGGACTTTGTTGAATCTATTACAGATTACGAAGGAGAGCAAATTGATATCACTATCCAGATGGATGTAGATGAATTCTACAATCTGGTTTTTGATCGTCTTGAAGGTCAGATGTCTTCAATCCAGATGAAATCGTCTTTTCGTGGGTATTATGGCGGCCAGCTGGTACAACAGGTAAAGTCATCGGAATGCGAGCATATTTCGGAGCGCAATGAGCCATTTTCGGCAATCCAATGCGATATCAAAGGGAAGACCAATTTACAAGAGAGTCTAAAGGCGTATGTTGGTGGAGAGCATATGGATGGAGGTATGAAACTTCTTTATTACCCTCTGTAGACTGAGGGTACTTCTAATAGCCATATACAGATAATAAGTACTCCTGCACTGAGTGTGGTCGCCATGTGAATGCTGTGAAGAGGTATGCTTGTCAAAGCACCCCGCTTTGACCATCATGCTGACATTTCTCAGGACATCCCTCAAAGATCTTCCGAATGGAATTATCTTTCATCTAAAGCGATTTGAGTTTGACCTACAGACAATGCATAGAAGCAAGATCAATGACAAGTTTGAATTCCCGAACTGTATTGATATGACACCGTATACCACGGATTTCCTGAGTGCTGAAGAAAAGGGGAAAGTCGCTCCCCTACCCGATATATTTGAATTAGTTGGGGTGTTGGTGCATAGTGGGACCGCCGAATCTGGTCATTACTATTCATACGTCAGGGATCGCCTTTCGGATTCAGCTAACCCTCAGTGGCTTGAGTTTAACGACTCCGAGGTTTCCTTCTTTGATCCATCTACCATACCGTCGGCATGTTATGGGGGCTGTGATAGCATGGCAAGGGACTCAATGGGCCAAACATTTACAGTTAACAAACCGTACAGCGCCTACATGCTTTTCTATGAACGTTCATCCTTTTTGAGATCACCGAGTGGAAATTTGGGGACTGTCGGTTTCGGAAGGAAATTGCCGCTTCCCCATGATCTCGAATGCGAAATTCAGGCCGAAAACGAACGTTTCATACGAAAATACTGCATGTTCGATAGCAGCTATATTGATTTTGTCAAAAAGCTGGCTGATCAGCACCACCGATTAAGCAAAACTTCTACCCGCTCGGAACACCCCGCCGAGAGGAAGGCGCTTTTGCTTGCATTGGAGACGTTTGAGCAGATAGCAACTAGGTTCAAGGATCCAGGAGAGGCCGAGGCCTTGCATAGCACAATCCACACGTATCTGCTGAGCTGCCCGGATTGCTGCCTGGATTTCCTGAACTGGATATCAGACAAGGAGGAAGCTGTCAGGAACCTGCTCGTTTGTAACCCTTACCCTAAACCAAGGCAAGCAGTGGCAAGGCTGGTATTGGTAGCACTAACCCAATTACGACGGAAACGGCCGGGGACTTATGGAGCCGACGAAATAAAACTTGAGCAGAATTATGACGAGCGAGGATCCGACAGTACTTTGTACAAGGTCTGTAGTGCCCTTATTGAGTCTTGGGACGGTCTCCAATATACTGCCAAGACCTGGAACGATTATTTCGGTCTATTAGCAAACATCGCATGTTTAGGACAATTTGAGAAGTCAACTATGCTAGAACTAGGGTATCTCAAGAAAACCCTGCAGTTATTGGTGATAGATCATTTACCAGCTCCAAAGAAAAAGGAATTCATGTTCGACAACTTCACAAAGATCTGGAGTAAGCGGCGGCCACCAATTGGCAATGCTGGGAGCCTTCTCTGCGAGTTGATGAGTCTATGTGACCCCAACTTGCTGCCATGTCTGGACGACGATAGGCGCATTATCGACGAGCGCTGTGGGAGATTTCCTCTCACTAGGACAGAGTACGACTTGTTCACATTCAGTGACGATAGGAATGCCATGACCGCAATTACAAGGCTGCTCGAGTCCCACAGTGTTAACGAGGCGATGGCCAATCTCGTTTCCAATATTGTCGCATCGGAAGTAGCTCCCGCGGAGGGAGGTATCCTTGATCTTCTTAAGTACACGTTGATCAATGGGGTTCCAGTTGATCCCGCTCAGGAAGCGCTCCCCTTTCTCACATGTCTTACCCAGTTTGTTGCATGGACCAGGTCTTTAAATTACGTGCGGGAAATCGTTCGACGGGTCGCTGAGGAAATTCCTACTATCGGTACCGATGGAGGCGCGGAACACCTAGCTTTCTTCCAAGACCTCCTCAAGGTTCGCAATCCAGTTATCAAGACCAGCAGTACCAGATTCCGAATTCTCGAACAGATAGGGTCTTGGGCGCCTCCATTATTAGTTTACTGCGAGGTTGGAGTTCGGGAGGAAACGGAGTTGTTCCTCAACGAGATACTTTTTGATACACTTGCGAACGGTGATCGTCCAAAATCACGTACAGCGGTTGAAATGTTGATGGATAACTGCTTCACCTACCTCGAGACAAGATACACAAAGCAACGCCACCAATGCGATGAAAAGACCTTTGAAAGCATCCTGCGAGTTCTGGAAAAATGTGGCGAGTATCAGAGCGATGAGGAAGTTTTCAAAGCTCGATATGATAGTAAACCCCCTTTCCGTACTATATTCGGTGCCACAACTAACCATTTTTCACCATCTCTTCCTTAGGTTTGCGGGTTTTGATAGAAAAGATGATCCTCGAGGAGGAAGAGGACGCTGATCTAGCCTCCGGTAAGACCAATTGGTTCTCTCGTGAGCCACGCGACTGACCGCATGTAAGATGAATGGGGAGGATCCGAGATCGGTAGTGACACGCACGAGATGGAAGTGCAACTTGACGACTATAACAGTGCTTAGATGTTAAGATGCGTGTATCGACGCGAGGGAAAGCGTGTAGTTGAAAGTATGGGGAGGGGGGAGCATTACAGTTGTCTGCCTTGCCTAGATTTTTTCATTTTTCCTCTTTTCATTTTTCACTTTTTCGCTCTCTTACGCTTTCTGTTTTTCGACAACAAAATCGCAGTTGGGGCGTTTGTATTCTTAGGGTATGGATTCTTCTTTTACTACGATACTTGAAATAAAGTTAGGTGGTCATTGATTGGTTTTTGCTCTCATTTTGTGATTCAAACTCTTCTCTCCTCATTCACCATGTTTCCTCTATTTTCAATCCTTATTAAACTTGGCTGTTTTTATTATCAGACCGTGGTATTTGCCCCACGATTAACCCTGCTACTCTGGTAGTGTTGGGGGGCTAGAAAATGGAATACTGGAGCAACGGACGCGGACATATCATAGGTATTATTCCACTTTCTTTGTGCCATAGCACTTTGGATTTCGGTATCGACAATTAAATAGCGCACCCAAGTAGGTATGATAATATGCGATATTGGATATCTCGGGTGAGATGTGGTGATTTTCTCTGGCTTCGGATGTGACCTCCGGAGATATGACGGTTGAAGGTGGGGTGGTATGGTTCGTGCACTTCAAAACGTATACCAGAAAATTTAAAGACTTTTAAACTCTGTTGTGTTAACAACCACCAATGTAACTGAATAAAAAAAAGCCTAGGTGTTGAAGAGAAGATGACCAAGAATAATGTCCGGGGGTTTTTTTTATTCGATTACATTGGTAGTTGTTAATGCAACAGGATTTGAAAAATTGCATTTTTGGTTCAATTGTCAGAAATGTATTATGTTCAGCGGCACCTCAAACTGCTTAATAATCACAAATCCTGTCACTTTGGAAATAGGCTTTTAGTTTATAGGACCTAATTGTCTACCAAATACATAAACCAAAAACCTACATTATGCAAATAGTCTTATGAACCCTGATAAGGACTGTATTATCATAATTGAATTATGATATTAATTTTGATAAAAATGTCACCTGGATGATTACAACCTAGTACCCAGAGACCTAGATTTCTTGATTATTATTTACAAGATTAGGTCTTGACTGCTGATTTTGCACAGCCACATGTAACACTTTGTTTTCAGCCTTGTATATATTTTGAAGTGCACAAACCATAGCCACACGGAGGTACAGCCGGTAAGTTTTGTATATTTTACTAGCAGGGGAGGGTTGCGCTAACAGGGATAAGGGCAGTGATTTGGGTATGGCGCCTTGGGGTCAGTCTCGGAATGCAACTGGAGTCTTGAACAATTTGTGCTCGCTACAACTCTGATCATCAGCACACAACTGTTAAGTAAGTAGAAAATTTTGCTCTTGCTTTCTCACTCTCAATTCTCTGTTCTAACAAAAATAGTATATACAAATAGCAACAACGGCATCCCCTTATCCACTTAATTGATAACTAGACATATCTGTATCTTGAAATCCCCTTTGGTGAGCTTGATCTTCCAGGTCTCGGGGAACAGGGTCTCCAGATAGCATGACTCCAGGTCAATAGGATATGCTGTATGGATGTTGGACTAGGTACCCATACCATACACTATCTTGGTTTTGGGAAACTTGTCTGTATCACCTGTGTGATCAGAGGACTGGGGGACTGGAAAACTGGGGGGGCTGCTAGGGACTGGGGTGGGAATGCTGGGAGCTGGAGGGGGGGGCTGCCGGGGACTGTAGGGGACTGCCGGGAATCTGGGGGGGGGCTGCAAGGCACTTCTGGGAACCGCTAGAGACTGCGGGAAACTGTGGAAGGGACTGCCGGAAACTGCGGGGAAAGGGCTGCGGGGGGAGGGCTGCGAGGAACTTGCGGGAACTGCCGGGGACTGCAGGAGACTGTGGGGGGGGACTGCCGAGGACCGGGAGGGGGGGGGCTGCTAGGGACTGGGGTGGGACTCGGGGCACTGGAGAGGTTGGTTGCTGGGGACTGAGAGGGACTGCCGGGAACCGGGAGGGGGGTGACTGCGAGGCACTTCTGGGAACTGCTAGAGACTGCGGGAAACTGTGGAAGAGACTGCCGGAAACTGCGAGGAGGGGGCTCCAGGGGGAGGGACTGTGAGGGACTTCGGAGAACTGCCGGGAGCTGCGGGAGACTGTGGGAGGGGACTGTGGAAAACTGTAAGGAACTGCCAGGATCTGTGGGAGTAGCAGGACTCGGAGACTGTAGAGACAATTTATACTTCTAATATTTTGTGAAGAGGCCATTTCTATTAATAACTACCTGACACCTTGCTCACATGGTTCCAATCAGTTCCCTGAACTCATATGGTCCAACATTATCCCACAATTCCTTTACTGTGTTCCGCAATCTATTGTATATCATATTCTCCTAAAAATTATCCTGTAGATAATTTTTCCTGACATGCCATACTCATTAAATTGGGTTCAAGTCTGGTGAGATCGGAGGCCAATAAATTACTTGGATTCTTCTTTCCCTGTGATCAGCAGTTGTATCAACAGCTGAATATCCTGATGCTCCATCCTGTATAAGTTTTACATAGAGCCTATTATGCTGACTCAATTCAAGATACCCCTATATAATAGGCACTATGTGTGCGCAGTAAGTTTCTGAATTAATTGATTCCCAATTCTTCTCCCGAAATATACCCGAATCCTGTGTTTCTCTATGAAAACACTCCTAAAATATCCTTTCTTTCTTTCTTTGATTCTTTTTCACAATAAATAAAGGATCCTACTCCTCACCGGCCATTCTGGTTACCCCAGTTTGTGTATATCTTTCCTGTGTAATTTAGGTTTCATCAGTAGAGAGGATTGAGTACCACTAATCTATTATTCAGTTCACATAGTCCTAAACTCATTGAAGTCTAATCGCTTAATTTCACTCACTAATTAGTAGTTTTCACATAGCAAGGCGGTGGTGAAATCATTCCTTAACTAATGTCAATCTTACAGCAGTTTTCCCTACACTGGCACCCAACTCCAACTGTTCCACAAGTTTTCACAAAGAAAGTCACCAAATGTGAGCCAATACACAAACATCTGCTATAACTGTGCCAAGGTTCCTGTCACTTTGAAAGACACTAGGCAACTTGCAAAGTTTGATGGTACTCCTGCAGTGCGCTGCATAGCTCAACATGATAAACAGCTCAATGTGACTTTTTCCAATATATCACAGTTCATGATATTCCAATATCGCATATTCACATCATCACATCATGCATGCTGAAAGCTATTCTGATACTGAAGTATGAATACAACAAGTAATTGAGAAGCTAAATGGAAAAGAAAATCGAAATGTAGCAGGTATTGCATATGAGTTTCAGGTACCAAAAGAGCGCCTTCAGACTCATTGAAAAGGTCACAAATCTTAACAGGAATAAGTGGTGTCAAATTGAACACTGTTGGAGGACAAAGAGATAGGTTTGTATCTGTACTTAAATAGACTAGATGGCATTGGAATTCCACCGCGATATCACCTCATTGGCAAATATGCAAATTCAATCGTTACCCATTTACATTCAGATCCAGTGACTTCAGTTCCAATTGTGAGTGATAAATGTACTTGACAGTTACTTGCCCAATACATAGAATATAGTATTTGGAAGCAGAAGATATTACATTAGATATTGATCGTAAATGAGCCTACCATAGTGATAATCTTCATGATTGGTTTCAGTTGTACCAGGCCATGAAAAAAGAGAAAGAGATCTCTCTTGCTGATACTTATAATTTTGAAGAAATGGCTTTTTGGATTGGTATTGTGAAAGACCAATCAGTTGTTACTCATGAGGCAACTAGTCTAATGTATATTGCGAGTTCAAGTAATCAGGAACTTGTGACAGTTATTGAAACAATTAGTGCTAATGGTGCTGTCCTTTCTCCAATGTTAATCATTTCTGGCTCACCTCACATAGAAGATTGGTATCTTCGGATGTATCTACCTGGCAATTTCTTGGTTGGAGTTACTGAGTCTGACTATTCAAACGATATACAAGCCATGGACTGACTTGAGAATTTTGAAAATTACTCTAGCCACTACCAACAAGGAGCCTGATGACCCCTTCTCCTTGATAGGCATGATTCAGACTGTACCAAAAAGTTTATACAATTCTGTGAAAATCACAAAATTGTACTTTTTTGCTTTCCTCCTCAATGCACACATCCATTTCAGCCTTTAGGTATTATTGTGTTCCAGCCATATAAGCATTACTATGCTCAAGTTGTTGACTTGGCCACACAAACTGAATGTTATAAATTTGATAAAATTGAATTTTCAAATGCTTTGAATTCAATTTGTACCTTAACCTTTAAGTCTACAACTATCATATCTGCATTCAATAAGACTGGACTTATTCCATATGACTCCAACATTTTGCTTGAAAAGTTAATCGAGCATAAGCTAGCAATACCTACTAAACTGACAACACTTCGTATACTACCAGAAACTACAATTACAGCTCTGCAAATAGTACGAGCTCTCAAGTGACATGCAGATTCACTCTTGTTAGACCTTGATGACCTCTCTCCCTCAGCCGATGAGAGTAATAGAAAGTTTATCAAGGGTAGCTTAGCACAAGCACACTGTAGGGCACAGGTAGTGGAGGACCTTACCAATACCAAAGCAGCAGAACTTGCTCGTACAGCACAGATAAGACACAGCCAGAGACCACTTCAGAAAGATAGTACCATGTAAGCTGATAAAGCTCAGGCAATTGTACGTCAAAAAGAACAGGATAGTATCGAAAAAGAGGTTAAGAAGGCTTAGTGCTCTCTTGATATTAAGACTAAAACTGCTAAACACAAGGTTGGGAATTAGTGGAAAGAAATTTCCAAGCAAATCCAGAAGGTTGTAAAAGATAGGAATAAGAAACAAAAGATTCAAAAACTTTTATTTTATGATGTTAGGTGATCAATCATAAATGTTTCCACTATAGTTTAATAAAAGTCATGTTAAGCTGTCCATCATATTGAACTGTCCAGCACTCCATCGGAGTGCTGTCAAACTTTGCAAGTTGCCTAGCATCTTTCAAAGTGATGGGAACCTTGGCACGGTTATAGTCTTCTGTTTGTGCTTGGGAAAAGATTGAAGGGCACCTTGATTGCTTTGTTAAAGTGGTAGGAAAGGTACAAGCATACTGAATTTGTCTTGAATTTGGATATACTTCCACCTGATTGAGTGCAAAAGTTGGCAATTTCATCTCTGATCCCATGTCAGATGGGAAGTCCTGGAATACTCCATTGGTGTACTAGTATTGAGTTCTTGGCTCATTGAAACATTCAGGTGAAGTCAAAGTTATCAAAATCTTTTACATTAACATAACACCAAGCCACTATACCAAATTCACTGCCATTATCCCTGCCAGCACGACCTCCCTGCTAGTGGAATATACAAAACTTACTGGCTGTGCCTCCGTAATAGCCTCTGTGTATTGTGGGCACGCTATAAGTAAATCTCAACTAATACTAGTGCCCGGAACCGAACGCCTCTATGATAACCCTCCGGATGGGTTAACTTCTCCTAGAGCACTGCCCGTTCAACACACTGCAAAATACGAGTGAGGGTCCATGACGAAATGCCTGCCCTGATGAAGTTGTGAGGCATAAAGTCTCTGAGCGCTTCCTGCTGGATCCCCTCCCCTCTTTTACTTCCTCCCCCAACGGCTACTTGCCATCTCTTGTCCCACCCCCTCAAACCATGGATGATGAATGGCGCGCATGATGTGCTATACCGCGTTTATTGCCCGCACTTGTGTCGGGGATTTGCTACCTTGTCTGGCTCTGCTTGCTGGACGTTTGAGAGAAGCGCTACAGGCGATCTTGATTCTGTGGGTTGCATCTCGAGCGTGAAGTTGGATACTTGCTTCTAGGGTGGGCGAGGGGTTGGATTTGTCGCTCAGGTGGGGGGCGTGTACTCTAGCCGGAAATGCTCGAGGTTTCTAGTTGATTGATTCTCTCGTGCTTGAGTGTGGGGTTATGTTTTATCTGTGAGAGGGGAAGGACAGGTGGGGGGGTGCATAGTGTAGTTTATTATATCGGGCTAATGTGGTGGTGATGATGCCATCGTAGTTACGTGATTTAGAAGAGTAGGTATCGTGCCTGCCTCGGGGGTATAATACCGAAGTATTGGTACTGCACCTTACCGGTACTACTGTACACGATGAGGGAAGAGATAGGATTATCTTGTTTCCGTAAAGTCGGGGGAGCTCGTGTCCGCGAAATGTGGTCCGGGCATAATACTCGAGCGCTGTACCGCGCACTACGCCGCCAGATAGTCAATTGCTTAGGAAGTCCTACTAATCACCGAATCTCACTCTAGACCTGCTCCAATGTCTCCCCCCTCACATCCAAGACGACTCTTAGCAAATGTCACAAGCACAGATCCACTCCCCGGCCCGTTCGCCGTGGCTAGCCCGGTAATTGAGATATGTACAGGGGGTGGAAAAAAGTAACGCGACACTCGTACAACACAAATCTCCACACATCAACATTCTCGACAACATATTGTACTACCCCATTCCACAACAACATCTAATAAATAAAATAAGTAAAGGAGATAAAATAAAATAGTCCTCAGTATTCCCTTGAAGTAAAATAAAAAGAAAATCTTAAATCAATAATGAGTTTGGTGCCCTTTTCTTCTTATAACCTCTCTGATCCTTTTTGGCATACTCCTGCAAAGATCCATAAACTTTCCATTAGGAATAGCTTCCCAAGCTTCCTCCACAGCTCTGATTAGCTCTTCCCTTCTTGCAACTCTTCCATACTTTTTCTCCAAGTAAGTCTCCATATCTCCCCAGATATTCTCAATCAAGTTCAGATCTGGAGACTGTGGTGGCTAAGGCAATGTATCCACCTCATTCTTCTTTCTACACTTTGTAGAAAATCTGTAATTAAATTAGTAGTTAGATTATATTCCCAAGTAAGTAGTCTTACATCAAAATGACAGAAAATATAATAATTATAAGATATATAAAAGAAGATAGAACTTACTTTTGATGCCCTGGTGCACCATCTGCAACAACCCTTGTCCAACCAAATCTCTCACAACACTCATGCCAAAAATGAATTAAAACTGAATCCAGAATATACTTAGTATACTCACAAGAATCCACTTTAACCTTTCCTGGCACTACTACCAACTTTGACCTCAAATTTCCACAAAAGGCTCCCCATACCATAACAGTCTTTCTTCCTGACTCCCAGACCTCATCCTGACAATCCTGATCATACTTTTCAGAAGGCTCTCTTATCACCTATCCTCTCTGTCCAAATCCAGCTGTAAAGAAAGAAGTTTCATCTGTCCATATGATTCTGGTCGACTCTCTCAATTTCTAAGCTCTTTTTCTCATACACCAACCAAATCTAATTGGTATATTTTTAGGGCGCAAACCCTATCTAAAATATACTTTAACTTTGTGAAAACATAAATGTTTATCAGAAAACTTACTTCTTGTGAGGTTTTCTTTTATTTAAATTAATACTCTTAGTTGCCTTCCTAATTGTTCTAGATGAGGCCTTCAATCTCTTTACTTCTTTAATATCTTCCCAAGATAGTCTTCTATTTTTTTTATTTTCTTTAATAAAAGACTTCAGATCATCTAGGTCAGACTCTAGGAAGATTGGAGGTCTTCCTGTTCACTGGTAGTTGGAAGGACTACCTGTTTCCTGATAGCGGTAATAGATGCGAGCACAAGTACTATAGTGTACTTTGAGGCCAGATTTTTCCTCCAGTTTAGTAGCTATCTTTCTGAAAGACCATTCTGCTATTTCTTGTAGAGCAATAATTTGGATCCAGTCATCTCAGGTAGTTTCTCATGCGAAGCATTGCTTCTTCTTCGTCAACGATCGCCGTTGATCAATATTTTTTGCATTGATTGCTATCCCATTTTATCTTATTATTATCTCAACTACCTATGTGCATTTATTTAATTAAACTACTTACGCTAACTGCAGCAGGTTCCTTTTACCCGCATCTTGACTCTTGAGGAAGGTTTAGATGACTATGAAGAATAGGGTTGATATCACAATAAGGGGGTTGGAAGTGGAGATGCGATTGTGGGAGATGCCATTGCAATGGTGTTGCACTACTTTCTTCCACCTCCTTGTACTCATGTCTCCAGCCGTGCTATTCTGCACGACTAGCAATTAGCAGACAAAGGGCCTGTACTAGGTACGAGTACTAAATTAGCTGATTTTTTTAGTATCCAGACACATTGACGCCAAGACTCATACAAATTAAGGCCAAAGTGTCTGGACACTTTTGAAATTTGCTATTACTACTATAGCGTATCCCTGGGGCAGTCTAAAACAGTAAAATTCGGGGCCAAGCACACAGTATCTATTATAAGAAACAATAGACCACAAAAGGATTAGCTAGAAGGCAAGGTAGTAACGTCACATGTCAGATATAGATTTGAAGTTAAACTATTGTGAAATACCTACAATGTTGAGATTTGCCTAAGTACAAGAACCTCTTTCTGATCTTTCTTCCAATTTTCTCACACCAAAAAAAGCAAGAGCTCCAAAAGCACGATCCCAAAAGCTTGCGAAGGTACACAAATCCATGTCAGGAATTCAAGCTATTCAGAAACCTTATATCCGACTTTTTTCCCGTCATGATCACTTTTGTCAACCATTATTGCCGTGGGAGGACAGTAAGGCAAATCCACTATGGATATTCGAGTAATTTTGGGACAATAGCGTGATCGATGTGCTTGTAGTAGGGACAAACCAGTATGCAAAGAAAAAGGGTGTAGGAAAAGAGTTACAAGCTGGGAGGCCATTTGGCTGTTCGTGGAGGAAAGTAATGTGGAATGAGATTAGACTCTTTCTGGCCCAGTTAATTCATATGGGAGCAAAAAAGGGGGGTGGGCTTAGTCTGAATACGTTTTGGGATAGGAGAGAGAACGTGAACTCAACATTTCGAGCAATATCTTACAAACCCTTTTGTCAAATTAAACGATATTTGCATATCTCAGATCCAGTATTGCAACTCATCCGCTCCGAGTAGTTTGAGAAGCTAGTACTTCTCAATACTATGATTCAAACTTGGTGTCAGCAATACTACCCTCCAGCATCAAACATGACTGTGGACGAAATAATAATTCGATTTGGTGGACGCAGCCATCATACATACTGCATGCCAAGCAATCTGATCACTGAAGGTTACAAGGTGTTTGCACTTTGTGATATTGGCTATACGTATAGCTGGACTTTTGCATTACGGACAAGTTCAATTACTGGCCTTGTTCTCCAAGAAGATCTTACCCCTACCAGTTCGACAGTTTTTCAGCTGGCCTCATCCCTTCCACCTAGTTCAGAGCTCCATTTTAACATTTTTATGGATAGCTATTTTCCCTCATTAGCTCTTCTTACAAAACTTCGTGATATGGGTGTCGGGGGTGTGGGACAGCACGTGTAAATGCAGGGGCATTTCCACCAGAACTCTACGATGATCGAAAATCAATTCCTTGGAATGAGATTTCTGGAGGTCCGGTTGGATGTGAGGGCAAGGTCTTAGGTATTCAGTGGCAGGATAATAGCCCAGTTCACTTTTTAACAACGTTTCATACTCTTGATCAATGAGTTATTATGGAATACACAAAGCCACGAATATCGAGTAGCATTGAGCCTGTAATTCACCGAGTCTTTGGACATGCAGAGCACACAAATGTTCTTATTTCAGTCATTACCAGTGACTATAATAGGTACAAGGTTAGAGTTGACGTGGCAGATCAGTACTGTAGTTATTATTTCACTCAACTGAAATGCCTACGGAACTGGCCTCCTATCTTTTATTGGCTAGTTGATACAACTGTCGTCAATTCCTTTCTCCTTGCCTGCTGTCTACTATAACCCTATTAGTATAATAACACCGCACCGTCATTCCGCCTCGGGCTTGCAGAATCACTAATCGAACAGTATGGGCAGAGGAACTCTTTGTCTCGGATGAAATATTACATACGGAAAACCACACCTCCACGTTACAGCAAATTGCAACATAATACCTCTCTTCCTCCTCCCCATGGAGTTATAACTGAACACCAATTCATTCGAAGAGGAAAGTTAAAGGTTGGTTGTACATAGTGCCAGTTCACACTACGTGGAATGAATCAAAAAGGTATTTGTGCAACATTAACTCAGTTTCGCTGTTCGGGACCTGGATGTGGAATTTCTCTTTGCCTATGCTGCTATGATAGTAGGCACAAAAGTCTTGTTTCATAGATTAGACCTCAGACTCTTGTTCTGTTTTCAGTTTGTCTTTCATAACTCCGATGAAATGATGGGCTATTGTACCTATCCGATCCACCCAGTAGTGGACAAGCCCCATATCAACCAGTTAGCACAACAGCAGGCCACTATCCAGGGGTCCCGGTTTCTGAATTCTCTTGTCATTATTTTTTGACTTAGTCTTTTAACACAGATCCGGGTAGGACTGTGTTCCAGTAACGTTTCTGTGGGCGCTGGGATGTTGTTTGATTTTGATATCACTAAGGTGCTTTGTAAGCGCCAAGTCTCCTATTTGGGATTTTTTTTTCAGATTGGTGTGCCTGGCCCCGAATTTTACTGTTTCAGACCGCCCAAGGGATAGGTACTCCCCCTCTAGCAGTCATGGTATCATTACCATAATATCACAAAGAGAAGGGCACAATGATGATAATCAATAGAGAATTTTCCTTTCCTTCTTTCCGTTACTAGATCGGCAATGCCGTTTCTTTTTCGGTTTTTGTGTAGCAAGTCATAGCGATAAACATAGAGCCGCGTGACCCTACTTGAACCAATCCAGCCACCCACTCACGAGTTCCTCGTGCCTGTGCCTATGCCTCTCCCTCCCCACCCTACGCAACCTCCCAATATATTTTTGGAAATGTCTGTACCTAGAAATGGCGATATGGGAAAGATCAAAGGGTGGGGGGGAAAGCATAAGAAGAAAGGGGAAAAAAACATAAATGGCAGTAGACATAATCGGGGGGCGGCAATTCCATTTATTACCCCTCGGGGGGGATTTGGAAAGAAAAAGAAAAAACCTATACCGAGTGCACTGTACTTTTTGATACAACCTTTGAATCTTCCCCGCTGCTGGGAGCCCAACCAACCAGAGGGCCAGACAAACCGGTGGGGTATTAGCGGTAAGAGAGCTGTTGCGCCGCCAGATAATCTGGGTGAAAAAAGAAATGAAAAAGAAGATAGTAAGAAAAAGCTAAAGCAAGGTAAAAGGTTACTTAGTTGTCAGGAATTTGGCAGAGGCACGAGGGGAAGGGTTAAAAGAGGGAGCACAAAAAAAAGAATAAAAAAAGGGAAAAAGAGATGGTAAAAGGGAGCAATAACAAACAACATCAAAACTCCTCAAAAAGATGCCCGTGTTGATCGAATCCATCGTCTACCCCATACTCATCCTGCTCTTCTGGGTACCGGTCGAACTGACTCGAATCGCCTACTCCTCCACGCACTGGCGGTACGTATGGGGCTTCAATGTCTCTCTTTGCTAAGCGATCCCAGTTGACTTCTGCGAACCATTGGTGTTGCTTGATATCACTACTCCCGTGCAATAAATTCCCCAGGCGTTTTGTTAGGTCAGGGGTGATCAATTGTTGGAGAAGGTCTTGAGCATCGGGGTGGATATATGCGGGGTATTTGACTCGGCCTTTGAGGATGTTTTCGTAGATCTTCATGGGGCTGCCTCCGTCCCAGAATGGGGTATAACCGCAGAGCATTTCGAAGATAAGGATGCCGAGGGACCACCTAGGAAGCGCCAGCTCATTAGACAATGCCAACTGGCAAAAGCCACTCGGCTGGGAGGGAATCTGGTGGAACCCGAGCGCCTTCAAACTCACCAGTCCACAGATTTATTATATCCCTTCGAAGCAACCACCTCCGGCGCTAGATAGTCCGGAGTACCGCAGAGCGTCCAGGTTATGTCTGGAACCTCCTTTGCAAACCCGAAATCCGTAATCTTCAGATGACCGTGCCGGTCTAGGAGCAGATTTTCCGGTTTGAGATCTCGGTAAATTATGTGGTGAGAGTGCAGGTAGTCGAGGGCAAGAGCAACCTCCGCGGCATAGAATTTAGCAACGGGGTTCGGAAATCGCTATTGAAGGGTGAGATCTGAGTGTTAATAGGCTTTTTGTTTAGCTAGCCTGAGCCATAGCACGACACTCACCTGCGACTTCCGTAGCAGACTAAAGAGTTCCCCTCCTTCGATGAAATCCATCACCATGTAAAGATTCTTGCCATCCTGGAAAGTTCCCCACAGCGTTATCAAGAAGGGGTGCTTAACTTTCTGTAACATGCGCCGCTCGTCGTTGGTATGTTCTACCTGTTTCATCTTCACAACCTGTGCCTTTTTGAGGACCTTGACGGCATAAAAGCGGAGATTGTGCCGTGACTGGACAAGGTGTACACGACCGAAACTCCCAGTACCTAGGGTCCGCGAAATAGTAAAATCGCTCAAGGAATACTTCCCTTTAGTCGTCCTAACGGCGGCTTGTTGTTGCCGCTGCTGCTCTTCAGATGGCCTCTCTTGCGAAGCATTTCCAGCAGAATTATTTCCTGTCTCTTGTGATTGCGCCATGTTTGAGTGCGCAGCGCCTGTTTGGGTATTATTGCCATCATACGGCCTCGAGTAATCACTAGACTGGGGGGGATTGATGATGCTGTTGATATTGCTCTGGTGAGGTTGGCTCTGGGGCTGGTGAGCAGAACTTTGGTACTGCCGTTGTTGTTGTTGGTGTTCGGGTATCGTGGGCCGATGATCAGAGACCAATGCCATGGATTCGGCGGCGGGAGCAGAGGGAACAGATGGGGTGGTTGGAGGGGCAGTTGAAGTTGAGGAAGCTGACGCAATCGAATGCTTGAACGAGTGATGGGAAGTGGCCGGCGTAGTGGCGGAGGTTGGCGTGGATGGTTCCGAATTTCGAATCTCAGATTGGGAGCTGCTCTTTCTCGCATGCGACGAATCTTTCTCTTTCTTCTTCTTCTTGAGAAACCCTAGAGCCGGCATGCAAGATAGCCGGTGATGTGTCGAGAAGGGAGGGCACCTATTGGGGGCCTCCTCCGATCCCTTTGTCTGTTTCCAGCGGGGTTTTGCGAACCGGCAGAAGCCTGGAGGCGCAATAGTATAAAGAAAATTTTGGCGGGAAGTTAAGGGCAGCAGGCAGTGATAGTACCGGTAGGAGAGCAAGGCCTCAATTCCCTTTCTCTACCTCCAAGATCTCGCCCAATATTATGTCACAGCCGGGAATGCAGCAGTGGCCGATAAAGGCCACGAGAAGCGAAGCAACGGTAGGAGAGAAAGATGGCTAAAGGGTGATACAGCCGCAGCAATAGTTGAGACAATGGGGAGGAGTATTGGAAGGAGGGGGGTGGAGTTAGTGTTGGGTTGGGGGCTGACGATCCACCTGGGGGTTGCCAGACGACCACTCGCTCCGGGGGGGGTTAAGCAACGTTACAATGCCGCAAGCAGCCAGGAAGATCTTGGTTCCTTAGGGAGATTGATTTCGGACGGAGCGTCCCAGGCGTTCTTAAGCGTGAAGAGAACCCCTCTAAAGGTTTTCCTTTTTTTCTCCCCCTCTTCTTGAGGGGTTGACAGAACCAATCGTCCGCTTCTCGCTGAGGGGGTTTCCTTTTAGATTTAAGTCGAGGCTTTTCTATTTTTCTCTCCTCACGAAGCAAAAGAAATTCGTCTTAGACTCGCTTCGGATTGCTGGGCTTCGGGTCCACAGAGTCCTCACAGACTCGATCTCGGACCAGAGCCAGAGAAAAGGCCAAAATGGAAAAAGCGGCTATCCCGGAATGATCGGCGCGGTTATTGCCGAATTCGGAAAGTAACAGAGGGTACAAGTTGTTATTCCTTTATGTGGAGGGGGCGGGGTGAAGGAGCGGGAGGGTGACGGGGAAAGAATGAGTGGAAAAGGGTGGAGGAGGATAAGGCGGGAAGAGAAGGGAAAAGAGGATAGAAGGAAGGGGGAATAAAAGTATAAAAGAAGAAGAGGAGGGAGGGAGGGAGGAGGAGGAGGAGGAAGAGGGAAAAGAGGAGCAGGAGGGGGGGCGAGGAAGTGAGGAGATGTGGGGAGAAACGGGGATATTGATGGGCAAGATAGGCCAGGGGAATAAGGGATACTTTACTATTGTATCTCACTCACAGTAATAGTGAGTGGTATTCTAGTGAAGAATTCTTAACTCCGGTAGCAGGTATTATTATCATATTTGGGATCTCGTTGTGTCCCTTTGGTGGGAAAGCATAGCAATTGTGGGTCGGAAGATCCAAGATAGAACGAACTCAACGGTCAGGTCAATAAGGGTAGAAGAGGATCACAGGATATGGGCGTAAGAGCGAGGGGGGAAGGGAATGAAGGGACTCGATTATGTAAATCAAACTGTAACTTAATCCGAGTTGGCAAAGCACCAGAGGCGCATATCGTAGAATAGGCTGCTTGGATAGGCTTTACGGGTGCTGGGGGGAGTTGTTGATGGGTTCACAAACGCAGCCTCAAATTGAACAGCTTACTGTACCAGTACTCCAAGGATAACAAAATGTGGATGTTCATCACATACAGTATTGCCATACAATAATAGCCGTACACTTTGTTTGACCTGCTGTATTTATCTAACCAACTAGAGCGTTTCGTTTCACTCGCTCAACTTACCCCATCATGTTATATGTGATTTCTGACTAACCAGTTTTACGAGGTGTTGTTTCCTACCAAGAACTGACATCTACTCGAGTACTTCGCTGTATGGTGGTCGAGTACTTGAGTGGAGATGGGAGGAGAGTACAGGTAGAGTGAGGTTATCTATGTTATTGAGTGGTGGGCATTTGTGATACTATCTTCAGCCAAATTTCAGCAGTTGAGTGTTGATCCCGATAAAAGTAGTAATGAGGAGGACGGTCAATGGCGCGGCACAGGGGGTTGTCGGGCGGACCACCCACGGGCGCCTGCCCACTTCCCCAAAGTTTATTGATCACGCCGAAGGACAAAAAAACAAAAGAAAGGTAAGAAATTTGCAACAGCTCGGGAATTTCAACTGCTAACTTATAACATTGCACTTGTAGATGTCACTAAATTAGGCTATGCATAGAGCGCGAGCGCAGCTGTATTACGAGGACCTAAAGAGGATCTAAAGTTTATCGAGATGGACTTTTTTCGATCCAACAAGCGATCACATTGGTGGATGCTGGTACTGTACGAGGCTAGTGACAAAAATCATGAGCAGCAACGACAAAATCGCGACACGTGATACATGGCAATGTGGTAACACTAGCCAATATCTCAACAGTAAAAAAAGGTCAACCAAAGAAATCTGGGTATATATATAACAAGAACCAGGAGAAAGTTAAAAAAAAGTTCAATACTGAGTTTGAATGGCCTTTTGTTGTCTAAGCTGTTTCAGTCGATCAGGCATATTGTCAAGGAACTTATTCCAATCCCTAGGCTCAAACATGTCCTACTCCTCCTGCACAGCTTGCTGTATTTCCTGAACTGTTCTGGGGAAGGTATCATGTATCTTGATATGTTGGTGTAATATGTGCCAAACATTTTCAATTGGGTTTTGGTCTAGGGAGGCTGCTGGTCATGTCTGGAATGGAATCTGCATCTTTACCTTAACCCCCTACTAAGGCCCAACATGTTGCATGAATAGGGACTTGGTCTTCAAGATACTCTACTCCTGGAGATGTATTGTAGCTATAAAGATCTATGAAAGCAGGTATGACTATTGACTTAAGAACCTGTTCTTAATAGTCCTTTGCCTTAATACCTTTTTTTCTAGTACTGACCAGAAATACTAGTAGAGACTTCCAGTTAAAGTGGATAGCTTCCCATGTAACTTTCGCTCTCTGTCTTTCTTGAATAAAAATGACAACAGAATCAACCACTGGGAGAGTATCATTCTTAGGCTGCTGCCTACATGATACATCATAATAAGACTCTTATCTTGTTATCTCTTAATGCCGATATCTCCTTAGTTCTTATCTGCATTGTCTTTGATTGAGTAGTAGTAGAAAAGGCCTAAGCCTTTCATCTTAAGTGTAGTGAGGTTACTTAGATGATTGTGTGAAGAACTAACTACATGACTTGTCGTGGTCTTTATAGAATCCTTCCCACAACCTGCTTGCAAATCTAAACAACTATGAGTTGTAATCATGACTTATACTATCGCATAACATAATAGTCATATAACCTTAACCTTGGTCATATGTGTGAGCTACATAACCTCTTAATAGGTCATGTGTATAAAATAACATATCCTTTTGCACAGCCTCCTTGGTCATGTGCATAGCCCCTGTGACCTCTTAATCAGTCAGGTGCATGAAAGTAAACCATAGTGCACAGCCCTTTTGGTCTCATGTGCAGCCCCCATGACCTCTGAATAGGTCATATGCGTGAAATCATAATATAACAACTGGAATCTCATGACGAATAATTCCGTCATAGTACAAACATTTATTTCCACTATCTATCAGTCTAGAATTGTAACAATAGCTCCCCTTCCCCATAGTTCTAGTCTCTTCGAACTTGTCTTTCCTTGATTTGACTTCCTCAGATCTATTTTTCTAACTCTTTTAATTGATCTCACAACTCCTGTAGTTGCCACTCCACTCCTTCAATCCCTTTCCAGATATTTGTCACTTTCTGATCATACTCAGAATCTCTTCTTTTCCTTTCCATTCTTGACAGAATCTTTTTCCATGTCCCTTCTTGCCAGGGTAGATTTCTTGCCTTCTCTTTCTCTGCTCAATGGATTGAGCAATCATCCTTGAAGCAGTGGCGCCAGCTGGTACAGTCATCATGGTGGACTACCATTTCTCTTTAGTCCCAGAGGTACACATAGTGGTCATGTGTATCCCCACTCTTTTCCTTCTTTCTGCTTTTTCTTGACTGACCGGGGTTCCACCCAGCCCTGTCCTTGTCATTCTGCTAGATGGCATATTTATCATTATAACATATTGTCTATGAGAGTTCCTTGTGGTGGATTTCGTCTTTTATGCTTTGCAGGGTGTCGTATGCATCACTGGAGCTTATGTCCTAGCGGTCATTCTTCTATTCATCACTGATCTCATGTCTGCTTTCAAGTCTTCAATCTGCAGGTGATTCTGGTCTCCAAATTGGACTATCCTTTTGTTCCTCTTTGTCTTGTGGGTGGTGGTAGTGATCGAGATAGGGTACTTCATTTTTGTGGTGGCAGTTAGGTTTTTCTGGTAATAGAGAGAGAGAGTAGTAGATGGTATGATAGTCTTGTTTTGTAGGAGTTCATTGCTAGTGAACAGTATGTCCTCAAGGTGTCTGTTGCCCTGTTTTTATATCCTGTTTTCTCATTCCAGTAAAATCATATTGTCTTCATATATTGTTTGATCTTTTCTTTTATCGGATAAATGCATGCATTCATTTAACTAGAAAATCCTATGGTCACTTCTTATCATATAATCTTTTCTTGTATCAGATGAATGTGTTTGTTCATCTGCTTTGAAAATCCTTCGATCACTTCTTGTTGTATGATCTTTTCTTGCATCAGATGAATGCGGTCATTCATCTGACTTGAAAATCCTTGAATTGCTTCTTATTGTATGATATTTTCTTGCATCAGATGAATGCATTCATTCATCTGACTTGAAAATCATTCAGTCACTTCTGTTGCTAGGATCTTTTTCTTCCATCCGGTGAATGTGTTCATTCATCTAACTTAAAAATCCTTCAGTTCCTTCTTGTCATATAATCATTTCTTGCATCAGATGAATGTATTGATTTCTTGGACTTGAAAATCCCGCGGTCGCTTTGTGTTGTATGATCTTTTTTTGAGGGTTCTTTTGGTGGGAATAGCAGAACTGTTAGTCAATCAGATCTCCTATTGCCCTTCAAGTTGATGCTTTCACTTTCCCTTTTCGTTTCTAACATCCATTGATAATAGAATGGTAATCTCCGCTCATGTTCTTCATCTTGTTTGCATTCTCCTATTTCATTTCTAACATCGGTTGACGATAGAATGGTAATCTCTCCTTGTCTTCTTCATCTTGTCTTACCTGTTGGTGAGAGTTTTTGAGGTTTGGAGCTCCCTTTTGTCTTCTCCTCTCCAGCCAATATCTTTCTTCATCTTCCTGACTTTTTAGCTCCTCCGTTTCCAGCCGAGGTTCCTTCGAGGCTACTCTAGGCAAATGGCGCTTGTGAAAAACAAATCCAGTTAGTTTTTTGGACCCTATCAATAGGGTATTGCCAAACTCATACTCATTCGCCTTTGGCATATATCTATTCGTTTGGCAATGAGTTGGTAAACCTTACTCTCTTTGGTCATAGTGTTTCTCTCATCTAGCCTCTTTCTACTCCCAGCATGGTTTCTCATCTGATCTCTCTACTCTGTTCCTCTGAAAAAGAAAAAAAAACTACGATTGTGGGGTCTTCTTATCATATTCATTTTATATTGTTATTATTTTGTCGGTTGCATTCTTTTCGTCTTCATTCTTCGAATTCGTTTCCGCCTGCATTTTCATATCATTTATCATCTTGATCTTTTCTTCTTTATGTTTTTCTTTATATTGCAGTACCTGTGAAATAGTACCATCCACACGCCCTGTAAACTGTGGTTCAAAGTGCTAGGCATATTGTCTTCTTCACTGTCACATTACTTATGGACTAGTACTATTCACGCATCCTGTATACTGCTGTAAGGAGGATCGGCCACAACCTTTTCTTCATTTGCTTGTTGTCCAGTTTTGCCCTATTGAAGCTAGATATTTGGCGTTGTTTGTTTGAGGTGATGCAATCAAATGCAACTTTCACTCTCTGTCTTTCTTCAATGAGGAACGACAATGGAATCAACCACTAGGAGAGTATTGTTCTTAAGCTGCTGCCTACATGACATATCATAATAAGCCTTTTATTTTGTTATTCCTTGATACTGATATCTCCTTAGTTCTCATCTGCACTGTCTTTGATCGAGTAGTAGTAAAGAATGCCAGAGCCTTTCATCTTAAGTATAGCAAGGTTACTTAGATGATTGCATGAATAACTAACTTTATGACTTATCGTGGCATTTATATATCCTTCCCACAACCCACTTGTAAATCCAAACCACTATGAGTCGTAATCAGGACTCATACCATCACGTAACATAATAGCCATATGACCTCTTAATAGGTTATGTGTATGAAATAACATATTCTTTGCACAGTCCTTTGATCATATGCATAGCCCCTGTGACCTCTTAATAAGTCAGGTGCATGAAAGTAAACTATAGTGCACAGCCACTTTGGTCTTATGCATAGCCCCCATGACCTCTGAATAGGTCTTGTGCATGAAATCATAATATAACAACTAAAACCTCATGATGAATAACCTCATCATAGTACAAACATCTCCATTCACTATCTGTTAGTCTAAAATCGTAACATCCTGGACATGTACTAAGACTCACCTACTATGAAATGTATGTTGCTGTTACGATCCCTAACAGGTATCAGTTCTCAGCGACGGGTGGACCATACTTCTCTCTTTCTCTCGCGACGATAGTTCTTAGGCCGTTGCCTACGATAAGGTGGGAGCGACTCTCGTGTCTCTAATCCTTATCGCCTATCGTACTCTATCTTCAACTCGACTCTATACTAGAGTCCTTCTTCTCGTAGGTAGGTATTCGTAAAGAGCGTAAAGGTTTTATATTCGTAAAAGCATAAAGTAATAAGTAAGGAAATAACTTAGAACGAAGAGTGAAGAGCCTATCTACTCGGACTTTTTTTTTT
>JACCEG010000030.1:254831-294678 GCA_014065205.1 Tuber brumale | reverse complement strand
AAAAAAAAAAAAAAAAAAAAAGAATTTCATTAATAGTAGAGGAAAAATAACATGTTATAGCCTTTGTACTTAAGGATACTACCTACTACCATAAGTCAGTTCATGAGTTGATTATAAAATCAAGTTATTTTATGTGTACTAATATCTTATCAAATATTATCACAGCTGATAGAGTCTATTGATGACAATCAACTAATGAAGAAGACTATTTTAATAATTAAAACAAAAGTAGAGTTAGAAGAGATATTGAAGTATCAATACATCAATTTTAACACTCTTTCTATATAATGGAAATTCTTTAAAGTCTGGTTGACATGCCAGGATTAGACTAAGATTCGAATTTAAAGGGCAGAATTGAAAGTCCAAGGCCCGAATGTTGAACGTACAAACTTTATAAACTAGCCTAGCCAATTATAATAGAATTTAGATTAAGACTATAGAAATTTGGGTATCTGAGTTAAAATGATCAAGATAAGATACAGACATATACCTTATTTGTACTTATATAAACTTTCAGTATTCTCCATTTCTGTATTATAATATTAGAATTATAATATTCAGTTTCGGAGTCGTGCTCACTTTATCCATTTATTACCAGTGTTCTCTTTCACTTTTATTTTAATAGTAGAATGATCACTATTTCCTGAATTGTTTTAGAAGGATGACTAAAGCTTAGATACTGCAGATTGTAGTAGTTAATGAGGCCCTGGTAGTATGTAGATTCATGCTTGCCTCAGGGGTGGGATTGGGAGAGAGAGTGTCATGCTGTACCTCTGTGCTATCAGGTCAACAGTATACAGAAGAGCTGCTAGCCTGTGAGTATGAAGGCAGAATATATGAGAATTTTTGTATGACCAAGAAAACCTTTATGATACTGTATTATAAACTATGGAAATGTAATGGCCTACATAATACCAGATAGACTATTGTTGAGTACCAAGTACATATGCTTTGTACCGAGTTAGTAACAATACCAATAGTTGAAATACACAAGAGTGGTTTTGTAATAGTAGCTGTGTTAGAGAAAATGGCTATCAAGTCTCCGATCATACTGAAGTCCTCTTTGAAATGTGAGGTGATATAAAATCTCAACCGAAGTTGAAGAGAGAAAAGAAAGTACTAAAACTTAAGATTGTTGGGCTCAAAGCGTCACTCAATAGGTTTTTGGCTTGAGAGGTTGTTGACTACTAGGGTAAAAGAGAACTCATATGTACTTAAGTAGATGAAATATAGTGCCAGTTATACTCCATCACTACCAAGCATTCATGAGTACTCAACTTCTGTGGACTGGCCAGGTCTCCTTTTATCGGCTTGGACTGAAGATCACCTGTTAGCAGATTAGATAGTTTTATAGTTTTCTGACTTCTATGCAGCGGAAATGTTACTCACTGCATTTCCAATACAACTGCAAGAGTAAAAGCTATTCATATCATAGACATACTAGTGGTAAAATACTATGTCTATTAGTAGTTAGACCAACTAGGAAAACTATTAGCCTATTTGCATTATATATTTACAAGTTATCGTGGCTCTATGAACATCTATTTGGTTCTACTCATGTCTATCATATCTAGAGAGCTGACTATGTAGCTTTCCAGACAGATCCCTTTGTGGGTTGAATCCTAATAGGAGCTACGTGCAGAAAATATCTACAAAGACTGGTCTTATCATAACAAGACTTCGTGCACTAGAGTTTAACTGACATTCCACAATGACAATTACAGACAAGAGGTATAGGTTCTGGTTATATTGATAGTAAGAGAGCAGTGCAATTGAAGACGACTTGCTTCCAGTCTGGGTACAGTTCATACCGGTCTCTAAATCACTGCAGGATCATCAACAGTCTCTTTTTCGTACAATTAGTTGATCTCAGACCTTTTTCTAGTTGTCCCAATAGACTCTTGAAATGGTAAGATCTGATACATCTGATATGTCCTGTTGACACAAATATTCAGGTTACTATTGTTTATTGTTTATTTTTTATTTTTTATTTTCAATTTGATTTGGTATTTTAAAGGTATACTATCTACATGCAGTATAAGCTATAGCAGACACACTCACCTTCTCCACTAACCCAGCCCCCAAGCAGTGAGAAGAAAAACTTTCGTGAAGTCCTTCAGTGCCAAGAACCAGGTGCTCAGCCCTGAGGCTCCACGACTTGAATGTAGAAGGGTCTTGTCTAGAGTCACCAACTCCAACTCTCCCTGCAGTCAGAAAAAGCTTTCCTGCCCAGCAAACTTGTAGTAGACACAAACAGTCAAGACTGTCAAAGAAAAGCCCTTCAAACCCATTAATACAAACAAAATATAGCCCCCCAACAGTGGCTACAATGTGCAGTAAAGAACCTCCTCAAATAACTTGAACCCCAATCATTCAGCTAAAGTCTTTAAGCAAGCTGCAATAAACATAGCCCAGGCCAACAGGGATGTATCTAACAAAAGATGAGGGGAGGAGGACCAAGAGAAAGTGGAAATAGGAGATATAACGACCCATAGTGAGATACAGAGACTAATGCAATCTGGACCAGGATACCAGAAGTA
Organism: Tuber brumale; assembly: GCA_014065205.1. NCBI lineage: Eukaryota > Fungi > Ascomycota > Pezizomycetes > Pezizales > Tuberaceae > Tuber > Tuber brumale. The sequence continues at coordinate 292,138 of JACCEG010000030.1, read as the reverse complement.
GATGCCCAAAGGGTACTAATTGAGAATAGTGTAGCAGTAGGGTGCCAGCTGATCCAACTATAAGAGAGGTGCAAAAACCAAATATTAGTGTGGCAACTCTCTTTAATCATGTTCATGCCTGACTAGGCAGTCCTTCGATGTGTATCAGCAAAAGCAAAAACTTACTTTCTATGTGTTCTGGGGATCAGATGCACAAAGCGAGGAAATCTGAATTGCGATTCAGGATAAATGGCAGTATATAAACTATGTTCAAAATGCTATTACCCAAGTACATGATTTACTGGATGTAACTAGATGCAACCAGACATACCAATGAAATCCACAAGACGCAACTAGATATAGCAACCAAATCAACATGATGCAAGCAGACGTAGCAACCAAATCCATAAGATGCAACTAGAAATAGCAATGAAACATCTAGGATATATCTTGATGTCACATGGATGTCAGAAGCCATAAGTCAATTTACAAAATTCACAGAATACAAGAGTCACACAGCTAACTCAGGTCACACTTGGCAATTCATGAAATCTATCCCAAATAATTTGCTTATTATAGTACAAGTAACCGACAAAAGCTAGTCCACAGAAACAGCAAACACTTGATTAGTAGATAACCACTTCTAAAATAGCATGTAGCTCCATGGATACTAATGTTGAGTAAATATTCTGGAGCTCAGTGGAACGCTATTGTCCAGTAGGCCTGATTCTCAAGCAATCGGAGCCTGCATTAGAGGAACTGTGAAGGAATCTGGCATCAAAGTCAGAAGTGACCTAAAGCTTTGCCAAGGAAATACCACTTTCATAATAGCCTGTAGGTCCATGGAAACAGATGTCAAGTAGTTGTGCTATACCTCATTGGAAAGCCGGCATCGGGTAGGTCTAAACCCCGAAGTATCAGAGGTTGTATCCAAAGAAAAGTGAGGGAGTCTGGCATCAAAGTCAGTACTTAGTCAAAGCCCGGTGTCACGGCCACCCGGCCTAGTATGGGGATGGAACATTGGGATTGTGGTTGCTTAGTAGGATTTCCTTTGTATTATGATTGGGATCGGTTGCAGCGCAGCGGAGTCTGGTGGAACTTTATGGAAGGATCGCGGCTGTACGCGATGCGAAGAGTTTTCTTTTGTATTAGTGATCGCGGAGGATTTCCTATCTATATAAGGGGGTGTGCCCCCTTATATTTTATGTTCCTTACGTAATCTGGTAATCTCCTTCGGACACCTGTACCTAGGAATTACACTCTCTTCTACTTCGCGTCCTCCTGAACCTCTGAACCCTGACCCTGAACCCCAGACCGCCGATCCTCGTACAACCTGCTTCGGTTGTACCCCCATACACAGACCTCACCTCCGAACTCTCGCCTGTCCCTGCTGTGGTGTGCCTTGGGCTACCCGACTCTCAGACCCTGTCCGTTACACAAGATTGCGTCTACCAGGACCCAACCTACACCAAACCATGGCCACCTCTCACCTCCCTGGCTCTATCACGGGCCCCCTCCACAACTTTGGTGCCCTAGGGGATGAGGAGATCCTGGGTCTGACCAAGATCCAACTCCAGAACTAATTTTTAACTAGCCGGGACCTAGCTGTCCAACTCCTGAATGCGCCTGCTCTCCCTCCATGACAAGCCTCACCTGCTCCCCCTGAACAGACTCCCCAGTACCAGCAGCTGCAACAACACTGCAACCTCCTGACCCAAGAACGAGACGAGGCCCGAACCGAGCACTAAGGCCGCGAAGCACGACTTGTTATCGTTGAAGCCAGCCTTACACAGGCCAACGCTACCATCACGTCCCTGAATACCGCCCCCACTCTCATGCCCGTCTCCGGTGCCAGAGCCCCCGCCGGTGGCAACAAATAAGTCTCAATCCCTAACCCTGAACAATTCGACAGTGCCACCGAAAAGCTTCGCCCCTTCATCACCCAACTTCGGATGATACTCCAGGGTGACGCCCACCGGTTTACCAGTGAACAACACTGTCTTGGCTACGCCCTGGGCCCACTCCGAGGACGTGCCTACCTGCAGATCCAACACCGTGTATTGGCTGACCGCATCGATTTCGAAAACATGGATGCCCTTTTTGCGGAGTTAGAACAGGCCTTTGGTGATGTGAACAGAGTCCAGACAGCGCAACGCGCTCTGTGGAGCCTCCAACAAAAGAAGCACCCCTTCGTGGAATACCTTGTCAACTTCCAACGCCTCGCAGTGGACACCCTCTGGAATGATGCCGCCAAGTGTACCTCCCTCTACCAGGGCCTCAGCACAGAGTTGAAAGATGCTCTGGTACATGTCTTCCCCATTCCCGAACTCTTCAACGACTACCTCTCCCTCCTCAAGCAACTTGACAACAATGTCCGTGCCCGCGCCGCCGAAAGGAAAGGCTCCTCTTCGTCCTCTTGGGGGACCTCTACCCCCGCCGCGCCCCGTACCCCAGTAGCTCCTCCCGCCTCTACCTCCACAGCCACCGGCACTGCTCCCGGCCCTATGGACCTCTCCACAGGTCGTCGGAAGCTCACCACTACCGACAGGTAAGACAGGATCAATCGGGGTCTCTGCCTCTACTGTGGAGAACATGGGCATATAGCTCGTGCCTGCCCCAACGAAGGACCCCGCCCTATGCATGGGGCCCGCACACACACTGTTCCTGCTCCTGAAGAGCCCCTCCCTGCCCAAGAAGAGTCGGAAAACTAGTGGTCCCATGTGCAGCCCCCGGCACTGACATGGGACATGTTAAGTTTTCTCCTGGTTTAGTTATTTCTAGTTTATCTTTGGACGAAATGGAAAATGGAATTGAGGATAACCACTTGGTAGTCGCCTGTGACATTATAGACAACCAACACACAATCCGAACCCATGCCCTTATCGACTCTGGAGCAACTGGTTATGCTTTCATGGACATAGACTTCGCTAGCCATCACCACCTACCTCTATCTCTGCTCAAAGATCCTGTCTACCTCTCTGTCATAGATGGGAGGCCCATTAGCTCAGGGGCCATCACCCATGTCTCACGCTTCGACCTTAAAATAAACGATCACCTGGAATCCATCCCCGCCTTTGTCTCCAAGCTTGGTGGCTACCCACTTACTCTTGGTATCCCCTGGCTGAAACAGCACGACGTCACCATACGCTTCGCCTCCATTACAGTTACCTTTGAGTCCGACTACTGTCTCAAAAACTGCACCCCCCGACATGACTGGTATTCAAGGAATCGACTATGAAATCCTCCATTTCCTCAAAGCCTACGCCCTCCAACGCGCCCTCGACCACACCGTGTTGGAACAATAAGAAGTTAAAGAGATTGTCCCCCCCGAGTACCACGACTTCCTACCCGTATTCCTGGAAAAAGAACAGACTCAATTAGCACCTAGTCGACCCGGCGTGGCCCATGAAATACCTCTGAAGCCCGGTTTCACCCCTCCCTTCGGCCCCCTTTACACCCTATCCCCTCCAGAACTCACTGCTCTCAAAGGATGGAACGACGAAAACCTGGACAAATGCTTCATCAGCCCTTCCACTTCCCCCGCCGCCTCCCCGGTACTATTTATCAAAAAAATGGATGGCACCCTGAGACTCTGCGTGGATTACCGAGGGCTGAATCAAGGCACTATCAAGGATCATGGACCCCTCCCCCTGTTGACTGAGACCTTCATGAACATTGCCGAAGCCAAGATCTACTCCAAGATCGACATCCATGGGGCCTATAACCAAGTCCTCATGGACCCGAAGGACCGATGCAAGACCGCCTTCTGCACCCACTATGGACTATTTGACTCTAACGTCATGCCCTTCGGCCTCACCAACGCCCCTGCCACCTTCCAGGCCTTTATCAACAAGGTCCTCCACCAAGGATTAGACCGGTTCTGCATTGCTTACCTCCACGACATCCTGGTTTACAGCAAGACGGAAGAAGAACACGTGGAACATGTCCGCTGGGTACTCAAGGCCTTACAGGAGGCTGACCTCGAAGCCAAGCCGCAGAAATGTGAATTCCATGTTACCAATGTGGAGTACCTGGGTTTTATTATTGGCCCAGAAGGTATCCGAATGGACAATGCCAAGGTAGAAACCGTTACCACTGGGCCCGTACCCTACCGCGTGCGCGAAGTCCGCGCCTTCCTGGCTTTTTGAAATCTTTACCGACGTTTTATTCGTGCCTTCTCCCGCCTGGCACGCCCTGTCACGGCTCTCACCAAGAAGAATCAGGCCTTTATTTGGACCCCCGAGTGCAAACGAGCTTTCAAGCGGTTAAAGAAAGCTTTCACTTCGGCCCCTGTCCTGGCCCACTTCGATTTCCACAAGGAAGTGATCATCGAGACCGACGCTTCTGACTTCATCTCCGCTGGCGTCATGTCCCAAAAGGATAACAGTGGACGTCTCCACCCTATTGTATTTTACTCTTGCAAGCACAGCCCGGCGGAATGCAACTACGACATTTACGACAAGGAACTCATGGCTGTTGTTCGGGCTTTCGAAGAATGGCGTTGCTACCTCCCGGGAAGATAGGTCATAATCCCCACAGACCACCTCAAACTCAAACATTTTACCACCAAGAGGCTATTAAACAACCGGCAAGCCCGGTGGTCCGAGTTCCTGTCCCAGTTCAACTACCAGATCGAGTACCAACCTGGGAAGTTGAATGGCAAAGCTGATGCCCTAACGTGTATGAAGAACAAGAACCCCAAAGAAGTGGAAAAACGGAGGAACCATAGAACCCAAGTGGTGCTAAAGTCTCAGTCTCTGAGTTTGTTGGCGAACATTACGCTCCCCACTGGAGCGTCCCCCATTGACAAATTGTGGAAAGAGGCCTATAAAGCTGACAGGATTCCAATCCAGGTTCTCCGTGCCCTCGACAACGGTGACAGACACTCCCGTCTCCTGTCACTCAATGTATGCAAATGCGATGGGGACCGGCTGCTCTACTGTGACCGGATTTATGTGCTGCAACATGATAAACAACGCCTACGGCTGATACAGGAGTCTCATGATCGGCCATCGGCGGGGCACCCAGGATGCGCTAAGACTCACGAACTCATGTCCCAACGCTACGTTTGACCTGGTATGAGATGAGACATAGGTCGCTTTGTGGCCAACTGCCATGTTTGCCAACGAGGTCGCACCTCCCGGCACGCCGCCTTTGGTATCCTACGACCCCTGCCGATACCCGACCGCCCCTGGGAACACATCTCAATGGACTTTGTCACTGGCCTACCATGGAGTCAAGGGAATGACGCTATCCTAGTGGTGGTAGACCGAATGTCCAAAATGCGCCACCTCATCGCCTGTCATACCACTATCGACGCCGCCACACTTGCCGACCTATACCTCTGCCACATCAGGAAACATCACGGTCTCCCGAAGACCATCACCTCTGACTGAGGCACTCAGTTCACAGCGGACATCTGGAGAAACGTTTGTGAAAGGCTACAAGTGGAAAGGAAGATGTCAACTGCCTTCCACCCCCAAACGGACGGTCAGACTCAGCGTGTCAACGCTATCATGGAACAGTACTTGAGGGCCTTTGTCAACTACCAGCAGGATGACTGGTCCCTATGGCTCCCCATGGCCGAGTTCGCATCCAACAACCACGCTTCTGAGTCGACTGGCGTATCCCCTTTCTTCGCCAACGACGGTTATGACCCCCGTATGGACTTCTGGGACGCCCCCGGTGAGGACATAGAGGAACCAAACACAGGAATGTTCGTGGAGCGTATCAAAGACATCCATGACCACCTGAGGACCGAGATCGCATTAGCCCAGCATCGGCAACAGGAATATGCTGATAAAGGGAGGCTCCTGGCCTCTCACTTCAGGGTGGGAGACCGTGTCTGGCTAAACTCCAAGAACGTCCGCACCAAACGACCCTCCCTGAAACTGGACGACAAACGTCTCGGCCCCTACCCTGTCCTCCCCCACATCGGTACCCATGCTTACCGGTTAGACCTCCCCGTTTCTATGAGGATCCACAATGTGTTCCACGTCTTCCTCCTTGACCTTACGTCCCTGGACCCTCTCCCCGGCCAAAAAACATCTCCCCTGCCACCGGTGGAGGTTGACGGAGAACAGGAATGGCACGACGAGGAGGTCCTAGATGCCAAGTTTGTTGGGAACTGCCTGAGGTACCTCATTCGTTGGAAGGGATATCCTGAAGCCACCTGGGAGCCGGCAGATTCTGTCAACGGACTCCAGGCCTTAGAACGCTTCCACGAGCACTACCCCCAGAAATCAGGACCCTTACCTGAGTAGACGCGCCTCAGGGGACTTTGGTGTCGCGCAGGGGAGCTAGTGTCATGGCCACCCGGCCTAGTATGTGGATGGAACATTGGGATTTTGGTTGCTTAGTAGGATTTTCTTTGTATTATGATTGGGATCGGTTGCTGCGTAGCGGAGTCTGGTGGAACTTTATGGAAGGATCGCGGCTGTATGCGATGCCAAGAGTTTTCTTTTGTATTAGTGATATTTTTGCGGAGGATTTCCTATCTATATAAGCGGGTGTGCCCTCTTATATTTTATGTTCCTTACGCAATCTGGTAATCTCCTTTGGATACCTGTACCTAGGAATTACACTCACTTCTACTTCGCGTCCTCCTGAACCTCTGAACCCTGACCCTGAACCCCTGACCCCCGATCCTCGTGCAACCCACTTCGGTTGTACCCCCATACCCACACCTCGCCTCCGAACTCTCACCTGTCCCTGCTGTGGTGTGCCTTGGGCTACCCGACTCTCAGACCCTGTCCGTTACACCCAGCCAAAGAAGAACCAGTTTCATAACAGCCTGTATTTCCATGGGTATTGATGCTAAGTGGATATTCCATAGCCCATTGGATCGCTGGCATGGCGTGGGTCTAGAAGCCATAGTATTAGAGGCTGCGTAAACAGGACTATGAAGGAGTCCCGCATTAAAGCATGCTCCACTTCCGCTATTTTCCTCCTCCTAGATTTCTACCTTGCTTTCAATAACATCAGTGTCTGGTGTGCGCAGCCCTCTGTACTATTATTCTCTCACCTCATGGACTTCACTCTACCCTTCACTTGACTATCGCCACAAGCTGGTAACCCAACCACGGTTTGCACCAGTCATTGGTGGTCAACCTCTCTCACCACCTATCTCTCCTCCGTCCTTCTGGAGCAGAGACTCCAGGACACCCAACTTTCTGTTAATCCTTTCCACCTCTTGAGTCATGGTGCACTCGATAACCTCTTGGCCTGTGAATTGCTCATCCTACCCCTTTTCTGCCACTTACTCCGGAGCCTAAGAGTGCTCTCCACCCTGGTGAACAAGCTTGTAATGGAAACATCTTCCCTTTGAGGCCAACTAGACGACCGTTCCTCACTTGGTCAACAGGCCCTCTGGCCTGCTCCATTAGGGTCTGACCTCACAGCCTCTATCTTACCTACCCAGGCTTTAGTAAAAGACATGGCATCTAGGCAGACCACCTCCATTTCACAGGCCATGCACCACCAACAAGCCCCGCTACAACAGCCTCCACCTCAACAGAATGCCTCTAATGCCTCTAAGAATGCCCCCTTTCAGAAAGGGAAGGAGGTGGCAGGCATTATCCTTGCAGATAAGGTAACCTCCCTTGACCAAGGGGAGGATGCATCAGACATCCATTGCTACAGCATGAAAGGAAAGAAATGGTACAGGAACCTGGCAGTGCAGCCGCTAAATGCCAGCATGCCTGAAAGGCCTAGACCTACCGGGAAAGAAAATACCCCCACCTATCTCAGTTCCACTCCATTCCCAGCGCAGCCTCCCTGACCACTACCTACACATATAACCAAGCTGCTACATTAGCTGGTAAAGGAACAGGTAAGAAGAAGCTAGCAAACAATATACCGTCTGTAGCCCAGGTTGTATCTGAGACGAATACATCCACGAACCTACCGGAAGGCCCATGAAATCATTCCTCGCCTGAGAAGATGTTCTTTGCCACATGATTTGAGCTCCTGCCCCACAACCAGTCGGCCCTTATAGAAGCCTCTTTCCCAACACGTCAGTTTCTGGTTTATGTAAAGCTAACTACTTACTTCCCTTCTACTTCTCTGCTCGTGGCAACGATAGAGGTGCCATTACCATACTAGTGCTCTCCCCCTCAACATCGGCTACCAGCTATGCCTCCTATTATAAGGCCCAAATCACGAAACTCAATCAAAGCATCCCAGTTGGCTCTGCCTCTGAACTGCCTTTCTACCCCAGATGGAATGAGGTACTACTCGCTGTCCACTCACTCTCAATTGCCTACCTCCTTGTAGACAATAAGGACCTTCTTCCCACCCTAAGCACCACTATCCTAGATGTTAAAGGAGTACAAATTTACTGCACTCGATACCTCAACTCTGGCAGCTGATCCAGGGTCTTCAAATCCACCATGGCGATGGTCCTCACAGTAGCTCTGGAGGCTGACTCCCGAATGCTGGGAAACACTTTCCTTTACTTGGGTCACTGCAGGGTTGGGGGGGCTCACTCGGCTAATAGCCTCACTCAATGCCATAACTACCATGGCTATGGGCACCATTCGGCAAAATGCATGATCCACCATCTGGTATGCCCCATTTGCTCTCCATCCTACCAGAAACAGGCACACAGATGCCAAAGCCCAATCTGCCAGAAGGGTGATAACCTCACTCCGGTTGTCGCCTACTACCCCTATCTCCTCTATGTGCCACAGTCAACAAAGGCGACTGTGCTGCTTTTGCGAAAAAATGCCATGCAAGACCTCCCCCCCATCTCTCCGCAGGAACTATACTATTCTACAGAATCTGATAGATATAGACATGTAGGACGGCCCTGAAGAGTACTTTTCTGCTGTATTATAATACTTCCTTCCCTACTTTGATCCTACTACACCCTGCGGCAGGAAGTTTCCCTCCTACTTAATATACTCCTTTGTTCGGGCTCTCAAACTCCGTGCAGACTCTCTGCTAAACTAATTATAGCAGCAGACTTCCACCCTTATCCCGTAGCCAGAGACACTGCAAGGTATGTAATGTCTGGCCTACCATCTCTTAGGAGCACCGTGGCGGATGTTGTCTCCGATAAAAAGTTATCTGTTCTCCACTACAATTGCTTAGGAAGCTGTAATGTGTTCCTATTTTTGTTTATTTCATTTAACCTTTGGGTATTTCCCTTTGTTTTAGTTGATCTCTAAGACCCTCCTTTATTTTGTAGTCATCTCCCATCCTTTGCAGGCTACAATGCATTCACCCCCTCCTGTCCTCTAGGTGTCAAGCCTAAGGTGGCATCCTACCTCTTCCTTGAAGTGTCCTGCCACCTCTCTGTCTTTCCAGTCTACCTGCAGTCCAATGACTAGATGGCCACAAAGTTCTCCTCCACCAGCAACTTCTTTGATTGTTTTACAACATCTCTGAGGGTCATCAACATTTATAACATTTGGGGTGTGGTCCCTTCCATAAGAACAGTCCAACCTGAATCTGCTTTTCCCCATGCATTGAGACCCATACTGGTTGTGAGTGACTTCATCCTCCACCACCGCGGATCAGACTACAGGAGGATTTTCTAGGTCACAGGACTTGCATTGTCCACTGCCTACTTTGAGAAAGCAAGTGAAGAGAGCTTCTCTCTCCTAAATGATCTCCATAGTCTGACATACTTTCTCTTCAACATAACACTGAGACTATCAGAACTTGACCTGGCATTCACCAATGAGCTCCTGGCTTCCGACTTTGAGAGTTGGAGCACCCTACTTCCTCCCATGGGATTAGACTATATACCGATCCTGGTCACACTCTTAGCCTTAATTAAAAAGCCTCCTCCACCCTCTCCCTCTTAGTCTAAACTCAACTTTGCAAAGATCTCTCAAGAACTACAAGTAATGACATATATACCACCGCCTCACCTTCCACCTATGAAGGGCTTGGTAAACTGGTCCGACCTGGCATGTGCCAGACTAACTACAACACTTGGCTTAAATGCCTCCCTCAAAAAGACCTTCATATTGGTCTAAGCCTTGGTGGTCCATAGACCTAATGGCCCAAAGGGCGGCTTTCCACTCAACAGTCTGGTCTACCAACAGGTTCCCCCTCACCTCCTTGCCAAATGACATCTGATATGCCCGAAGACTCTACTTCAAGGTGATCAAGAACACCCAACATGACTACTGGAAGCCCTTCCTTGAGTTAACTAACCCCCAGACCCTCTGGATGGCAAAAGGATTCCCCATAGGAAAACCCCCAGACTGATTTCTACAAATTCCGGGTGCAAATATGCTATATAAAATAAATACAGCCCTCCGCAATCAGTTCTTCCCCCCTAAGTGCTGACAAACGACCCAGGCCATCCTAAGGAAGCTCAAAGAGATGGGTCTGTTTTCGGCTAACGAGGTCACCGATGTACGCCCGAGATCCAGACCCTCCTCTGCTCTAGGTCCTAATACAATCCTTTACTCGGTATAGAAATCAATCTACAAACATAATCCTTCTCTTCTCACCTCTCCTTTTGACCCACTACAGTCTTTTGGGTTTCACCTACCATCCGTGAAAAAGACAAACAGAATATTGTTGGACAAGCCTAGAAAGTTATCCTATGACATCTCAGTATCTTTCACAATCATAATCCTGTACGAAACAGTCTTCAAAGTCCTAAAATGGGTGATGGCGAACTGATCTTCCATCCTGATTCGCTGCCTAGACCTCTTCTCTTGATAGCAGCGTGGCTCCTTACCTGGTATTTCCATCTTTGATGTATGTACTATGCTCAGCCACATGGTCCCAACTATTTTCTAATCTAAGATGAAGGTCTCCAATGTATTCTATGATATAAAAAGAGGTTTTGACAATGTGTCCTCTCTGTTCCTCTGTGAAAGGCTTGCTAATAAGGCCATCAGCCCTTACATGGTGTCAGGTATAAGGTCGTTCCTTCATTGAAGGTCCTGCCCTCTCTTCTTCCCAGACTTCCCCAACATGTTCCTGTCAGTCTCAGTTGGTATCCCTCAAAGGTCACCCATCCCCCTCCTCCTATTTATCGCCTCCATCTTCTCCCTCTACTTCGCAGTCCCCAGGGGTCTGATACTGTCCTATCCGGAAGGTTTCACAGTAACTGTGGCCTCCAACTCTTATAGAGAGAATGTTTAAAGGCTCTAAGGCATGGTTGGCTCTCTGCAGTACAAAGCTAGAAGGATAGGAGTGCCCTTCTCTATCCCCAAGACCGAGCTCATATACTAGTCAACACATACTCAAAAGACCCTACCTCTAAGAATCTTGGTCCAGTTTGATGGACTGCTCTTTCCCCCAGTGAGTCTCCTGTATTAGCTTATCTACCAGATTGAACCTACAACCACCTCCTGCACAAAAGGTATGACATCCTACTTCATCTATCGACATATCATGATTCTTACGAATCTTCAAAACCTCTAGCATTTTACCACCAAGCGACTCCTTAACCGACAACTATCCTGAAGGGCAGAATTCCTATCACTATTTGACAACCATATCGAATATGCACCTGGAAAGGAAATTGGAAAAGCCGATGCCCTCACCTGGATGGTGGAGAAACTGAAGTAGAAGCAGAGTAGAGATAGCACTATCTAATACAGGTGGTTCTTAAGTCCCAACAATTGGGTCTGTTGGCACATGACCTGCTCCTGTCTGGAGTATTGTCCCAAGAAATACTCTGGTAAAAGGCATCTCAGGCTGACTCAATTCCCAGACAGATATTATCTGTCCTAGAAAGTGGAAAGATGTTTGGGAAATTAATATTCTTGGCGAAATGCAGGAAGGAAGATGACTGGCTAGTTTTTCATGACCAGCTGTACGTCTTTAGATTCAACAGGCTAAAGCTTGATATCTTACAACATGACTATGACCACCTATCAGCAGGTTACCCAGGAAGAGCAAAGACCCATGAACTTGTCATTCACCGCTACTACTGACTAGGGATAAGAAGGGACATCAGTAGGTATGTCGCCAATTGTCATACATGTTAAAGAAGGTGAACATCGGGCGATGCACCATTCAGCATCCTCCATCCTCTACCCGTACCAGAGAAATTCTGGAAACACATATCAACACACTTCGTTACTGTCCTTGGTTGAAATTTTCTATCATTCGTTTCATAAGTATATTTCCTTTAAAATAACTTGTATTGCTCTCCTTAGGTATATTTCTGGTTTACATATAGATCACGAACATTACTACAGCTAGAGCATATACACAGAGTATTTCGTTTATATTTCATGATCATGATAGGATAACGGGATATATATTTTCTTATTGCATGTGTGAGATGTTTAGGTTATTATTACTTATGTACTGCAACCTTTTTGGAAGGTGCATTTCATATTGTTTTTTCGCTTAAAATCTCGCACACCATTATGATTTATATATATTTTATTTGGGATTTACTTGGCAGTTTTTCGGGGTCAAACTTGTTTGCACTTTTGTTTCTTACAAGATATTCCCATATATTTCTTTTCTTCGCTTAAGTATGCGCACCTGTATATATAGCTGGTTACCGCTCCGAGTGTTAGAAAGAATCAAGGACAAGAACTACTACCAATCTGCCTTCCTACTACCATCCTGCTTGCCTAAGTGTGCCTACAGTATATCTTTAATACTGTATCATATTCGTGTACTCAAGCTATTAAGATTGTGCCGCTTTATAGAAATTCAATAGGTTATGAGCCCGGCGCATTCATAGTCATATGACATACACTTACACACTTCATTCAACAGACCTTCTACTACTCTATCTCTTACAAATAAGGTTATCACTTCCTCCATCCAAAAGGCTTTATTGCTTCCAAAACTATGGTCGCAACCATCTCGCTTAACATCAGAGCTTGTACTCCCACAACCCTGATACTTAAGCGACATGGACGAAAGTTCCTGTGCGGCTGCTACACTACTCATACCAACTCCACCACCACCTGCTGAACGACTCCCATCAACTCCCACCCCAGCTGCCACAGCTGCCAGAAATATCGCCAACAATTCCCCAGGTTCCTGGGCACCATCCTATAAACTAAGCTCCATCCCAAAGCTTACTGGGCCCGACAACTATAGGTCATGGCGTGACATCTCAGAGTTTGTTCTGGGACTATATAATTGCTGGGATATATTGACAGAATGAGAAATAATGACGGAACCATGCAAAGACGAAGAAGGTGAAAACAACGGCGAAAATGTAGACAAGTTTAGAGATCGATACCAATGTGCCTCGACTTATTTTCTTGAAACAATAGACTCCCAGTGGCTAATCCACCTGGCTACACACAAAACCCCACCAGCTATATGGAAAGTATTCCAAGATAAGTTCGCAAGAGAAAATACCTCCTCCTTCTTCGAGCAACTCAATGGAGTCCTCGATGGCCAATATGATATGGACACACCAATAGCTGATCATATTAATGCATACAATACCCTTTGAAATCGAATGCAACACCATGGTTCTGCCTCCTCCACTGATGACCGATACACCTTGCCGTTTGTTTTTAGAACGGTTTTCGAATTGCCCGTAGAAAAAGCTGCTGTTTTTCTCTATTCCCTTCCTCAATCCATGAGTAATATTGTTGATAACCTCCAAACAAAGGAGGACCTTACCTACAATCATGTCTACAACAAACTGTTGGACTTGAGACCTTCGGGCAACTCTGAGGCAGACAAAGCGTACAAAAGCGCAGATGTCAAAGGAAAAGGAAAGGAAAGGGAAACAGTTCGAAGAACACCAGACAATGCCAAGGAATGTACCTACTGCAGAAAGCATTACGCCACTGCGCGATCTGAAGGACATACCTGGAACGAGTATAATAAACTCAAGGCAGACAACCAAAACAAGAAGTAAAGAAAAGTTGTGAACTCAGCTAAGATCGGAAAGGAAGAGATATCCGAACTGGTCAGTACATCCTCCTCCCTCCACACTACACAAAGAAATCCTCACCCACTCAATTGGGTAATCGATACCGGCGCAAGCTCAGACATGAAAAACAACCTAGACCGTTTTATAGACTATGTACCTTCGAAAGGTACCGTCAAGTTGGCAGATGACTCGGTAATAGAGTCATGCGGTTCAGAAATGGTTAGACTCATAGCCAAAACTTCAAAACGCCATGTAGTTCCAATAGTCCTACAGCGAGTACTCTGGGTTCCCAAGTTGGGTAAAAGCGACTTGATGTTATGGCGCACAGTGGTTTCAATGTGAAAAGGATTTTCTTTAAGTAGTGAGGGGAAAGACATGTTCATTTTAGGGAAAAATAAAAATGAAGTGATTTGGGTAAAACTAATCGGTCAAGACAATGTTGTGCAAGAAGAAAAAGAAGTAGCGAACAAGATGACTTACCAACAATGGCATGAAGCTCTAGGACACCCTACACCTCCTTACCTCCAAAGCAACAACTATAGCGATGATCCATCAATCCCGAAAGTTCCTAAAGACTGGCGTTGTGAGACTTGCATCACCTCAAAGTCAATAAAGCATAAACCTGCAGCAACAGAAAGCCGACGTGAAATCTCTTTCGAACTAATTCACTCACACCTCCGTGGAAGGTTCTCATCCTCGTCCTTTGGCAACTCCTGGTACTATGCCAGATTCATCGATGACTGTATACGATAGACCTGGGTTTAACCGATTAAAGCTAAGCCGCATACTATAAAAGTGTTCACGCAGCTCATTAAAGAACAACAAACACAGGATACCACTGCTATTAAAAGATTCCGAACAGATAATAGAGGAGAATATGTTAACAGTGAAATGCTTTTGTTACCACAGAAGCATGGAATCATACATGACAAAACCCCTTCCTATTCTCATGAATCTAACGGTGTTGCCGAACGGTACAAGCTGACGATAAGTATAGCGACACGTTCTATGCTAAAAGGATTTCCACTGCACTTGTGAGCAGAAGCAATCACAACTGCCGTATACTTAAGGAACAGACTCCCTAACCGATCCATAGGAAACTCAACGCGCCCTGAATCTCTCTACAATAAAAAGACGTTGATAAACCATCTTCGCCCATACGGGACCAAATGCTTTATCCATATACCAGAGGAAATGCGTAAACCTGGAACAAAGCTACAGCCCCGTGCAATAGAAGGATACCTTGTAGGATACACATCTTCCAACAAGATATACTGGATATACATCCCCTCACAGCATCAGATTTCCGAAACGGGACAGATCTACTCGACGAAGAAGATAATACCACAATCAATTTCATCAGACACTCTACCGGAACCAGAAACCTATGCAGAAGTCCTTCTACCTCCCCTTCCAACTCTATACGAACCACTGGAATCGAGAAAAGAAGAGCCACCACTAAAACCAACTATTGAAATTGAAATACATCCTCCTCTACCGCCAGAAAACCCAGGGGAATATAAAGAACCTGCAATACCAGAGGCAACCCCGGAACCACCTGAACAGGAAGAACAACCGGAGGTACCACCTTCAACATGGACCAGATCCGGAAGACTCATTCAACTATCCCAATACTATGCCAGAAATGTCAAAGTACAAGCTGATGAGGACCGCCTAACGTATCACCAAGCGACCACCAGCTCGCTTAAGGAACACTGGACCTCAGCCATGGACAATGAGATAAAGGGACTGCAGAAGAAGTGGACTTTCGATGTAGCAGGTAAGCCAATAGAAAGAAAACATAATCGATAGTAAGTAGGTATACAAAACAAAACGAAATGCTGGTGGTACACTAGAAAGATAACGTGCAAGAGCCGTAGCCAAGGATTTCTCACAAGTCTCTGGATTCGACTTCGAAGGCACCATTGTACCAGTTATCCATTACAAATTACTTCGCATCCCGCTCGCAGCATGTGCCAAAACCAAATGGCGACCACGACAATTCGATGTTAAATCAGCTTTCCTTCGCGGTGAATTGAAAGAAGAAGTCTCCATGTGACCATTACCTGGGTACAGCAACTGAGATAAAGTATGGCGACTTAACCGATGTCTCTATGGACTTAAGCAATCTGTGAATGAATGGTATGCTCTCCTCGCCAGAGACTAAATATCTAGAGGTTTTACGACATCTTTCCTAGACCCATGCAGGTTCGATTACAACAAACACGAAATCTACATCTTGGTTTATGTTGACGACATCGCTATATACACGGCCGAATCCCCACAAGCCATCTCGGTGACAGAAGACCTCAAGACGGTATTCGAGATTAGCGACTTAGGGGAAGCTATATTCCTACTTGGCCTCCACATCGCACATATATGAGACAGGATACATCTTATCCAAGAACGATACATCATGTCAATCCTGGAAAGGTACTCTATGGAAAACTCACGCTCTGTATCCACACCCTTACCGAAAGGTATTCAACTATGGAAAAGAACAGAAGAGGAACAGATACCGGATCCTTCCACATACCAATCGATAATAGGATCACTAATGTACTTAACCACTGGCACAAGACCCGACCTAGCGTATACCATTTCATTTCTCTGTCAGTTTTCTTCATGTCCCATGGAACAACACCTCAAGGCCGCAAAACATGTCTTAAGATACATCAATGGTACAAAGAATATTAGACTCCACTACCTATATACTACTACCAATGCTATTGATACCTATGTCGATGCCAACTTCGCTGCTTGTTTGGATACCCACCGTTCCTTTACCGGATACATTGTGCTCTTCAATGGTGCTTGTATCTCCTGGCTATCCAAGAAACAGGCCACAGTCGCAACATCTACAACCGAAGCGGAACATGTAGCTATGTCACTGGCTGCACGACAAATCCAATGGTACCTAAAAGGTCTCAAAGACATCCACCAAACCATACCTATCGCCTTCCATGCCGATAATACTGGATCAAACTTCCTAGTAACAAACCATCAGTTAAACAAACGAAGAAAACATATGGATATACATTTCCATAAAATACGTGAAGAAAACGTCAACAGCTCGTTCACACTACTTAAGGTTGCATCGCCAGAACGCCTAGCCGATATACGTACTAAGACTTTGGCGAAACCGGCACAGGAGTGTTTAATGGGATTGTTGGGCTGTAGATAATGTGGGGAAGTATTGAAATTTTCTATCATTTGTTTCATAAGTATATTTCCTTTAAAATAACTTGTATTCTTCTCTATAGTTATATTTCTGGTTTACCTATAGATCATGAACATTACTACAGCTAGAGCATATACAGGGAGTATTGCATTTAAATTTCATGATAACGATGGGATAATGGGATATATATTTTCTTATTGTATGTGTGAGATGTTTCGGTTATTATTACCTATGTACTGCAACCTTTTTGGAAGGTGTATTTCATTGTTTTTCCACTTAAAATCTCTCACACCAATATGATTTGTATATATTTTATTTGGGATTTACTTGGCAGCTTTTCGGGGTCAAACTTGTTCGCACATATGTTTCTTACAAGATTTTCCTGCGTATTTCTTTTCTTCGCTTAAGTATGCGCACCTGTATATATAGCTGGTTACCCCTCCGAGTGTTAGAAAGAATCAAGAACAAGAACTACCACCAATCTGCCTTCCTACTACTATCCTCCTCGCCTAAGTGTGCCTACAGTATATTTTTAATACTGTATCGTATTCTTGCACTCAAGCTATTAAGATTGTGCTGCTATATACAAATTCAATATCCTCCAGTAGAGCTAAGGCCATGATGCCATCCTGGTCATAGTAGACTGGCTAACCAAAATGCGACACCTCATACCATGTTGAATCACAATCGATGCCGCAACTCTGGCAGAACTATACCTTGCCAGGATCTGGAAATAACAGTTCCTCCCCTGCACTATTGTTAGTGATTGGGGTACTTATTTTACTGCAGATTTCTGGCAAATGATATGTGCAAGACTCAAGATAAACAAGAAACTCTCCCCAGCATTCTACACCAAGTTACATAGACAGACAGAGAGGCTGAATGTGGTAATGGAACAGTACTTGAGGGCCTATGTAAACAACCAACAAGATGGCTGGGCTTCATGGCTACCCTTAGCAGAATTTGCAGCAAACAACCATGCATTGGAGACAAATGGCATATCACTTTTCTTCGCCAATAATGCTTACAAGCCTTAAATAGACTTCCTAGATAGTACATTCTTTCCGAATGAAGACCACAATGCAATATTGTTCCCCTGTCGCCTCCAAGACATTCATCAGAATGTCAGGCATCAAATGGGGTATGCTCAGGCTGGACAACCAGAGTTTGCCGACAGGAAATGCCTCTCTGCACCTGCCCTGAGTACTGGTGACCGGGTTTGGCTTAATGTGAAGAATATCCGAACATGACACCACTCACAAAACCTATACAACAAGTACTTCAGACCCTACAACACTGTTACAAAAGTAGAGAATGAAATATACGGTTTGGAGTTACCACTATCCATGAATATTCATGATACCTTCTATGTATTTCTGTCAGATCTGGTGAGTGAGGACCCCCTACCATGACAGGTTATATCACCACCACCCGCTGAGGAGATGGATAGTGAAGAGGAAAGGAAAGCAGAGGAAATCCTAAATGCACATATTATAAGGGGCAGATTGCACTACCTGGTAGAATGAAAAGGCTGTGCGGAAAGCACGTGGGAACCCGGCGAATCAGTTAAGGGACTACAAACTATGGACCACTTCCAAGCACAATACTATAAAAAATTAGGGCTATTACTGAAGTTGAAAACACCTCGAGGGACCTCAGCGATGGGAGGGGGCCTAGCATCATCAAATGATTTATCTTATGTCCGGTACCTCCTCCGTATCTGAGATGCAGGAAAAGCTAAAGACAAACTCGCAACCTGGATGGATGCGGCTAGACGTACTGTCTCTAGATGTGCCCCTTTCTCCTGCACATGTATCAGACGGTATCCAGCAAACAATCTCTAGGAACTATTTCCCTAGTTTATAGACTTTGGCCCAATTACTCCCAGCATCCACAAATCTTTGTTTCCCATTACAAATGCGTGCCTCCTACTGATCAACTTTTTTTGGACTCCCCACGATATCTGCTCTCACCTGGCCTTTGCTTTCTCTTGATAGCTAGTTTCATCTGCGCTTTGTCTGCATTCTGCTCAGTATTTGCCTTTTTCATCTGGTAGTCCTCCTATCAACCCTGATTTCTCTCCCATTCTCCCTCATGTGGTTGCCATCTTCTCATTCTACTTTGTATTTCTGTGTGCACTCCATGTATTTACTAAGTAGCCTGTCATCGTCTGCGTTTTGTCCACATTCAACACTTGTATTCCTTTCCCATCTGCAAGCCTCAGACGACTTCTGCATCTATGCTAATTATGCTGTACATTCTAACCATGCATTGTATTTTACCAAATTAGCCAAACATAGTATAAAATTCTTTTATGATTTCAGGTTTTGTCCGACTCCATCAGCAATTAGATTGCTCTATATTTTCTTATCCCCACATCTTTAATCCTGTAACCTCAATAAGGTCCTGTCCCAGACCTCTCATAGCATCTTACTTTCTCTGCGATAGTTTTAATATACTTTATTACTTTTTTTCCTTACAGATACCAACTATAAACCAATAAATTCCATTTCCTCCTCGTCGTGAGACCCAATTTTGTCTAAATGCCGATGGGGATCTTCAACTGTACCCAACAGATCACGGTCAGTTAAGCCCACTGGTAGACCTTGCATTTCTATCAGTTCTGGTTCTCCCTGACTATATCCTCCCAGGATAGTATGCCCATGGGTGACACTGCCCACTAGTGATCCAACCTGCTCTGGATAAATTCCAAACTCCCAGTACAAGTCATCGAGGTTATTTGAATACCCATCAGGTCTCTCTACATGTATTCTGTGATACTACGCAATTCTATCCTTTAATCCCCTCATTATCCACACGATGATTTTAGTCTGAAAAGACACTAGCATATTTCCCCATATTCCTAACTGACCTTCTGGTAGTGCTGTTTTTCCATTAGCCTGACTATCATTGAACTCTAGCAGATATTTTTTATTTCTACCTTGAGAACTTGAACGCATGAAAAATACTTCATCAACGAAGTTCCCAGTCTGCCAATACCGGAGAGCATGATACAATATGGCTGTAGTCAGACTCTGAAAAGTGCCATTAATCTTTCTTAAGAATTCATCTTCCATTGTGCCCCTCCTTTTCTTGCCTGAATAAAATTGTGTATATATGACAGCTTGAATCTGTGGGGTTGGAAATCTAACAGAGTGTGCCTGCCAGCATTGTGGGACAGATTCAGGCTTACTGCAGTCGGGAATAATCACAACAAAGAGGTACGAGCATACCGCATACCTATCAGGGGCACAATTAAACTGGTCAGCTTCTAGTAAGTACTCTACCTTTTGTACACATGTCATAGGATTCTCTATATAAACCTTAAAGAGTTCCATTATAGTCTTCTTTGCACAATGGAGATACTGGAATCTGCACAGACTGTGCTGTGCTCAGATCTGGACAATTAGTCACTAGCAGCCATTATATGTAGGCATGCGAATGAGAAGTAGCTTATTGATTAAAGAAAACCTACCTCATCATTAGAGCCCACTGTACCAACTGCGAAGTAGGAAAATTCCAACTCGTGTGGGGCCTCAATCCAACATGTGCGTACCATTTCAGTCCGCATAATGGGGTCCTGAAACGAGTTCTTGATAAGGGTCCAATCCCGTACAAATTTAAAGGCTTTGATCTGAATGGTGAACTTAATCCCTATAGCAGTATTTCGTTGGCTGCTGGTCACTACTAGGGCTGTACTGTCAAATTCTAAAGTTTCCAGTAGTGTGTACCTTGGTATGACGGTTGGTATTACATGTATAGTCAGTCCTGAGTCCAATCTGGAGGTTGGCAGTAATGTTAAATAATTTTAGCTAACTCGTAGTAGTACTGGTATTTTCTGTCTTGGTAAACTAATCCGCCATGGTCTCGAAGTTGGTTTAACCATTATTGCTATTATTGATCATTCGGATACTAACTCTAGACAGGTTATTGGTCTCTGCACCCGGTGATCCGCTACAGAGTCCACACCATCTTCAAGTTCGATCCAGTTGCCTCCACGCTGTCCCAACCCCGACTAACGTTATCCTTGTATTCCCAATCATGCAAGTCTATACTATCCACTGCTTCATCAAGATTCTCATCTCCGTCATACTGGTGATTATGCTGTGGCATCTGAAGTTGGGATGCTGAGCTTCTGTGACTTGTGGACCGAATGGAAGTAACAGAAGGCAAAGTAGAGGTTATTGAAGTCATTGTCCCCTTGGAAATGGATTTTGGACAGGTCCGGTACAGTCCTCTATTGGTTTTTGCATAGGCTCGTACCACAGAGGCTGTCTGTCAGCATTAGGTCATGGTGGTTGTAGCATTGTAACAAGGTAAATAGATGAATAATTTGATTGAGTAGTTTATGAAATATAGATAGCCTGAGGGGCGGGGAATGTATATATATCAATAAGAAAAGGAAGTATTATAGGAGCTGAATTTAGCAAACAAAGCAGGTCTGGATGTATTTTCAAAGGGGCACAGGTACACAGATTGTCACTTGATTATAGATCAATTATTCACACATGTTTTGAATACCAAACACAGTAGCATGTTATCACAGAAATGGTTATGAAGTATAAAGAGATATGGTACTTGGAGCATCAATCACTTTGGGAGATCGAAGTTAAAATGAGCTAACTAACCTAGTTCATGTACACTGGCTAGTGGACTATAACAAACACGGTTAAAAGTTGCGGGAAGACTTTGAAGTACTAATCTTGAAGGGTATATACTATACGGCTACGGTTAATGCTAAACAAATAGGACACAGGATAAAACTCTAGCGCAGGAAAAGATAGCGTGGGCAATCCCAAATGAAAACAGGCTTGAAAAGAGAATTCACAATACTCCAAAAGGGAAAAGAAACAGTAATATCTAGCAAAAAAAGAAAGAAGCCTAAGTGTGCCCCTACCGCAACGAAGACCACCACCCAACTGCTCAGCCCCAGATCACGTGCACCCACCACCAACCTCCTCCAACTCTGCTTACTCCTCCTCCACCTCCTTCTCCTCATTTTTCTCCACCTCGTCCTCCTCTGCCTTGTCCTCCTCTACCGTGTACTCGTCCCAATTATTTTGTGGGTAATATTACTGACCTAGCGGGATGAGGATTCTAGCTTCAGGATCGGTGTCATGATAACAACCGAAAAGAAGGTTCCTTGATTCATTTGCCGGACTCACACCCCACCTGATGTGGATATACTGGCTTGACTTGATCAAGATTATCTCTAACACCAGTAACGGCTCCTCGCAATTATCGTTAGGAAAAAGCGTGCCGTACTGGGTCGCACCCATGAGATGGCAAAATGCGACTCTGGGTGTTATCATCTGGTTGGTCTCCTCCAGCAGGTACTTCAGGGCAGGTTTGGCTAGCTCAAGCCAGTAGACTACTTGGTGAATCTTCCACTGGACCTCCGAATGGACATCGAGCCAGAGGCAGACAGAGCGTGGGCCAGCCAAACCTCTGCGATTGATATTAGCAATATGGTATATGAGCTTGCAGCGGATAATCTTAGGAAACTTATAATAATGATTGGCCACAACAGCACAAGGTATAGGTCTGGGAAGAGGGATGGCTAGCATCATCATACTTACTGTTTGCAAATGGTGTTTCGCAACATCCTTAAGCAAGTAATCTGAATATTCTGTAAAACATATGCTCCTCGCTGTATCCTTCTCCCTGTATTGTGCACGACCATTGCTGGAGATTAGCTCAATAGTATGCACATATGCCGGGAGCCTTCCCCATCTTACTGTACTCGAGTGCCGGAAGCCCTGGATCCTGTCCAGCTCCATCTGGTCTTTTACACTATGCTACGAGGCATGATTCTCTGGACTAAAGATACCTTGGTTTGGAAAGCCAGAGACATGTTTCCACCACCAGATGTTACCATCATTTTCGAGGCACTGGGATCTAGGACAAATAAGGATCAGATTTGATCCTGGCATTGTGATTGTTTATGAGGTAAGTTGGGGTATTGGGAGGGTCATAGGAGGGGTCGATTTCTTTTTAAAAAAAGAGTTTCTCTGTAAGAAAATTGCATTAGCTTGGAGCGGACAAAATTTGATACAAAGAAACAATTTTGAACAGAAGAGAACAGAATTGATAGGGGATAATACTGAGGATGGCAGTGGAAAAAGTGCAGTTGGTGGAGGGACTTGAGCAAGAGAGGATCCTCAGGATCGTGAGGGTTGGAGCAGGTGAGTCAACCATTTGTAAGATGAAGTTTGTCCACTAGAAAACTAGATTAAGTTTGAAGGGGGCAAAATTTGATACAAGAAAATCATCCTGAAGGGAAAAGAATAGAAGTGTCTGGGGAATATGCTCGGGAGAGGAGTAGAGTAGGTGCGGTTGGTGGGGTGACTCAAGCGAAGGAGGGTCGCGAGAGTCGTGAGGGTTGAAGGGGGTGGGGAACCTTTTTAAGAAAAGGTCTGTCTACTAAAAGATTGCATTAACCATAGAGCGAACAGAATTGCATACAAGCAAAAAGACTTATCAAGTAGACAAAACGGAATTATTTAGGAAATATACCGAGGGCGTGTGCCATACAGTGCAGGACTGCAGAACTGTGGATGTCTCTTGAGTGAAAACATGATGAAAGGTATTGTGGGGGTGTTGAAAAGGGGCATTTGTATGGTCAAAACAGTTAGGAGAGGGGTTAGAGAAAGGTATTTATTTTTTTTAATTTTTTTTATCATGTATTCATTGTTTACAGTACAAGAACTTATATAGAGCGCTAGCTATGGCATAAACAAAACCTCAATCTCAAAAGTCGCAAGCACAAAAGAAACAGTGCGTACAAAGTGTAAAAGCCTCCAAGCTGTGTCCGATAGCAGACAAAAAATCTATGGAATTAAAGCAAGCAAATGCAAAAATCATAACCAAATGTAAAACCAAGCAGGAAACAAAATTCACTTCCCAAATGGAGAAGTCTAAGGGCGAGCAACCCAGCTCAATGCTCGAAGCCGTGGATCAGAAGCTCCAAGAGAGCCAAAGGGGAGGCAGATGGGAGGTCCCCCCCCGCATGCAGGTGGCATGCCAGGGGGAAAGCCGGTAGCGATAACGTTAAGGTACCGGGCCGAAGAGTGGAGGGCGTCTGTGTCAGAGGATAGTGAGCTGTCCTTGCTGATATCTGTGAGCCCCCGGTGGTGGCGCTCACGAGACTCCTTGCGGGACTTGCAGTATAGGATGGTATGAGGAAAGTCCTCCTCATCCTCTACGCAGTATTAGTAGAGAGGGGATGGGTCGTCTGTGAATCAGGAGGAGTGGGCAGTAAGGTAGATCTTGCCTGAGCACATCTGGTGTGTCCTGCCTGCGATGAACCTCACAAGGTCGATAAATGTGTGGGGTGAGAGGGTTAGAGCATAGGGGTAGCTGGGAGGAGGGGAGAACTAGGTAGCCCAATCCTTGGCAAGTGCAGCCTTCACTCTTACCTTGATCAATCGATAGGGTGGGACTCCCTCATTCACGGGTAGCTGGTCAGGTAGGGGGAGGTCGGATGAGGGCACTGGAATTCGGCCAGAAGTGTTGATAAAGGGGAGAGTATAGTGCGTGATCATGTCTAGGGGCACGTGCTTCCTGACAGCGGGACTGGGGGGGTGGGTCTTCTAAAGAAGAAGGGCGTAAATGGGCGTTAGTCCCTTGGTGAAGTGACAGTGGTCCTCCAGGGCCCGGATGGGGGAGAAGGTTTGAAAGGAAAGGTGGTGTCTCGCAGTCGCTGGGTTGGTATCCGGAGGGATGGACATACGCCCTACAATGGCCAGCCTCTGGTACTAGAGAATTCACAGTAGGAGGGGGGGCAGAGCTGACACGAATGCTAGGATACCAACCAGGGTCCAAGAAAAGCAGCTTGTTACCCATCTCTGGACTGTTCTCTCGAAGACGGACATCCTGTCCAAGAGGGTAATCCCAGTGAGAAAAGGTCTGCTTTATAGAGGAGTATGGGAGAGATGAGAGAAGATGCCACTCTGTGGCGGAAGAAGGGGGGAAGGCCCTTCCCAGGGCTGGGGAGTCTCTGAATTGTCACAGAGGCCCCTTGGGCGAGAGCGAGCCTTCTCGTGAACTGTGATGTAGTGCCTTTAAAGCACGAAGTTGTCGCAGGCGCGAACCAGTAGCTAAGCCAACGGATCAGTTTGGAGGGGTGGAAGAGGAGTTCTTCCAGTAAGACCGGAATCGGGAAGGGTGGGACCTTTTGCACTGGAGTCACCCAGTGCATGAGTTCAGTCTTCAAGATCGAGAAGGACACTCGCAGTCTCTCTGCTTTCGCCAGGAGAGTCTGGTCGATGCCTTAGAGCCTCTGAACATTTCTCGGGTAGAAACCAGAGGCGACCACGACTGCGAAGCCATCCACAGAGGAAAGGATGTGGCCCCTAGGGACTGGCAAATGAAGAGTGGAGACTTAGATGATGAACAGGAGCAGCGAAATCGGATAGTCCTGTGGGCTACCGACTGAAACTGTGGAGAAGATTTGGAGTTCCCACTGGAAGACCAGATGGCAAGTATGCCTGTAGACGAAGGACCTTATCCATGAGACCATGTATGGGTTGACAGCTTTCGTGGCAACCGTCTCGCAAAGTGTGGGGGCCGAGACATTATCCCAGCCACCCTTGATGTCGTAGAAGAGGGTCGAGACCTGGAGCTTGGGATGCAAGAAGAGCTGAACTTCATCGGACAGGGTGGCTGCTGCGTCAAAGGTGCTCAAACCTTGGCGGGATACAGTTTGGTAAGATGACAGGAGGCCCAGAAAACGGGTGAGTGCAGGGGGATGGGTTGCCATAATCTGCGCAAAAATCTTAGAGACAGTCTTCAGGAGGACAATGATCCAGATTGAAGCTGGTGTGTCATAGGAGGGCTTTCCCGCCTTGTCCAACAGGATGCCACTGGCTTTCCTTCGGCAAGGGGGATGGTGCTCTTACAGAACTACTGGGCCCAGGAGGGACGTCAGGATGTTAGGGTTCGGAGAGTGCACTTTCTTCCAAATGGAGTAGGGTATCTGGTCCGGACCGGGAGCAGATGATCAGGAAGAGTTTCTGAGGGCAGCAGTTATCTCCTTTGCTGATAGTGGGGGAACATCTGTGAACTTGCGTAGGATGGCAGGGGGTCACGTGGACCGCTTTGCATGAAAGAAGTATGAGAGGAGCATTTCATTGCTTGCTCTGGGGCAGTCAGCGCTAGGTATCAGAGGGTACCTGTCTGAAGGTCTGCTAAAGGCATAGCGCTTCGCAGTCCAGAGTGTTTGGGGAGTAGTCGATTTCTGAAAATAGTTCTAGTATTCGTTTTTGGCTTTGTTTATGGCGTGGAAGTATAGAAGGCATGCTGCTATGCACTATTGCTTGCATGAGGGTGGAGGATCCCACCACGCTGTGTGGACTATGGAGTGGAAAGCAGATCATTGCACAGTAAGGTTGCGGGACCACCATGGTTTGGACCTATTGGACGGCCTCTTAGCTGGTACGTGGAGACCAGGCACTGCTCTCAGCCTGCCCAGGGCTGTGTCGAACCAGGTGGAGAATGTATGGGATGTCGGGAGAGTGGGAGGGCGGTCGATTCTCATGGCCTTGATTTCATCCTTGAGAGAGTGGCAATCAGTTTTTGTCCAAGCGGGCGCTGAAGGGGCGGGCTGAGCCAGAGGGTCGGAAAGGGTTACCAGGATCGGGACGTAGTCAGAGTCCATTGGGGGGAGGGGCGTATCACAAGATCCAAGGTTGGGGGACAGCGGGACATTGTCAAATGCTAAGTCTATTACTGGGGTACGTAAATCGGGATTAAAGAAAAAGCAAGTAAGGGTACCTTGGGTGTTCAGGAGACAAAAACCTTCCAGTGCTGCCCTTTCAAAGAAAGCGGTAGAGGTGGCTAGGTCCGAGGTGCAGAACAAGCATTTCAGGTCTGCCCAGGGATGGTGGATATTGAAGTCCCCAATGACCAGTGTAGGTGTGGCAGAGTGGGGGAAGCCAACCTCTCTCTGGATAGTGCAACGCAAGGGTGTGCCGTCCCATGTGCTGTAGAGGTTCACAACCCGAAGTTGGATAACAAAGGAACGAAAAAAAGGCCAACTAATGAGTAAAGGTCCACTGCCATCCCGTCCCGCCCCTCGGAAAAGACCAGGAGGACTGAAAACTGTTGAGTGGAAGAAAGATGTAGATAGGAGGCCACTCTTGGCTTGCCACCATTGGGGCAGGGAGGCAAAACAGCTGTGAAGCCAACGAAGGTCCGAGGTTTGTTTTTGTAAAAGGGGGGATCTTGAATAGCAACCAGGGTAGAGGGGAAATCTAAAACTGAATAGGAATCGAAAAGTGAAAGAAACCCATCTCAGCTTTCCAAGCAGTTGTGTTGTAGAATAGATATCGGATCATGGGAGTTCGCCTCCACCGTGGAACTCACAGTGGAGGTGGGACCAGCCATTACATGCCTTCCAACATCTCAGGCTGGGGGGAGGGAGTGGGAGATTCCTGCCATGCAGGATTCGGCACTGTACCTCCTTGTAGTTTTGGGGCTGAGATGCGGGGACGTCTCCGGGGGACATCGCCACGCCTAGGGCAGGCTCCTTTAGGATCGAAGGCGGTTAGGAGGGGTCAAGCACTAGTTGTAGTACCCTCACCGGAGTCTTTGTTGTGTCCATATCTTCCGCAATCTGTGCAATAGGGGAGGCCCAGCAGGGAGGAGGGGGGGAGGATCACGATGGGCATTCCCTATCGAAAGCCAGGTATTGACCTTTTCAGACTTCACATAGCAGGGGAGAGGTTGAGAAGCAGTCGACCACCGCACTGATGTTTCAACCCCTAGGGCAGGTGGGGTTCTGGCATCAGTGTGCCTGTGTCTTATTGGAGAAGACGCAGATTGGGCAGACTGGGTGGTCAACCTTGAATCTAGCGAAATGGTGTCCATATTCCCAGCAATTACGGCATTGGGTGAGGCTGTTACCAGAGTATTCCCTCTCGATCTTGCATCGCGAGCAGAAAGGGCAAGCATTGTCCCTCATAATCGTCTCATTTTCCGACTCAACTGTCACAACCACAGATGTCGCTTTCTGGAAAATCCTGGAGTCGTGGTCAAGGTTAAGGCAGCGGGCAGACAGGATCGGGAAGTTCTTAATGATAAGTATGGTATTGCGAAGCGACTATAGAAGGTCTTCATCATCCCCTGTGAGGTATGCGAGTGGGAGGGTGTGTATTGTGAATCAGACCCTTGTTGGGAGCAGGGTGGAAAAGGGGCTGATGGGTGTTACATATCGGAAAGGACTGATTCAGTCTGGCCGATAGTATGTCATAGTAGGGGGCATATTGAGTGCACGGGATGAATGAGGAGATGGTCAGGAGGGTTACGGCACCTCTATAGTTGACACGAGCAGAAATAGAGAGAGGTAAGTTGCACACAGCCTCGCGAAGAACAGTGGCAGCAATGTCTGAAAAACAGGCAGTGAGGAGTTCCGACCTGCATTGAGGGAAGAAGGAAGACCTGCAGGCATAAAAATGTCTCTCAGCCGCAGTGGGGCTGCTCGGACCTTTTGACGGGACCAACCGGGGCCAATGGTGCCGAGGCAGATGCAACCTTGACAGCCAAGGGGGTGTTCTTAGCCTTGGTTGATTTACCTTTCTTCTTCTGTCAAGCAGGAGCGGCCTGAGCATAGGTGGGGGCACCGGATTAGGCCAACGCTTGGGGTATGGGGTGGAACTCGGAGAGGGGGGTGTACTTTTGGTCCCCGTATGTTTGCGCCTCCAAGGAGCATGGGAATTTCGCTGCATACATGGCTTGATTGCTGCACCATTTCTGGTCTTTGGTGCTGTAGCAGGGGACGTCTGTGTCGGGACCCTCCTCATAGAGGGGGAACAACTTGTTGGCTAGAGGTGCAGTAGAGGTGGACAGAGCCTTCTTCATGCCCTTTCGGGAAGGGAGAGCCTGAGATGTGTTAGAGCCTATGGGGGCAGGTACCTGTTGTTGGGTAGGGGTAGTTGGTGGCATGTTTGTTGGAGGAGAGGGGTGGTCAGCCGGGACCCAAGATCCCATACGGACAGCTCGGGAGTGGAGAGCAATGCTGGTGTGGAGTAGTCTTGTGAAGGGGTTACAGGCGAGTGGGGTGTCTTGTTCTTACGTGACTGGCAGACATCCACCAGGCCAGAAAGCTGTGCCACTTCAGGCGCCATTTTATCGATTTGCGAGGAGAAGGCCCTTGAGGCAATGAGGGAGGTGCAGAGAAGGGGGAGGATGACGGCTACCCTAGGGGAGAGGTCATCAAGCTCACCTAAACTGATGAGGAGGAACGGCTGTCGGGGCACTCCTGCCTCCATCGACGATATCTCGAGGAGATGGAGGAGGAGTGGGACATGAGGCCAGATTCCTGACACTGAGGAGTACTTGTAGGAGGGAGGGGGGACTGGGGCCATGCCTGTCATGATAGGAAGGACTTACCTTGAAGGTCTGTAGGAGAGTAAAAATGTCTGGGCATGCCGGATGCCAATGGTGTTGAGAACGAGTTAGAAATGTAGGGGGGGGAAAATAGTAGAAGAGGAGCAGAGTCAGAGAAATGTAGGAAGCTAGAGGTTACATAGGGTTTTTGGTAGTATTTATCATCTGGAAAGCGACTTGTACTCCGTACAAACATTGACACCTTGAAAATTGATCATTGTACCAGATGATTAAGCAAGTACTAAATAAACTTTTAAGCTGCGAATCCACCACTTACCATTAGCAATGACCTGGGCCAAGCCAAATACCATAACAAGCCTGAGACTCAAAGTATTGTAGTACTTTTTTTAGAAGAACTACTGTTGCAAACAATACGGATCTCAGCAGAGGGCCAATTTTCAACTTATAAAGGCTTCTTGCACATGTTTTTGTCTTCAAAATGACTTTTACATGATACAAACATTAACGTTATGAAAAAAAAAGAACTTCGCACTGGTGGATTATGTGAGCACAAATACAACTGTGAGCCATAAATGAACCACATGCCATCTGCCAAGACTCATGCAAGGCAAATACTATAAAAATACTTGCACTCGAAATTGCCTGATGTTTGTAAATACAACTGCTATTACATATAAGCTAAAGATCCGTTATATCCTCAAGCCTTTGGTGGCACAGAATAGGAGTTGTATTTACCAACATCAGGCGATTACGGGTATTGTCAACTTTTAAGCCGCAAATAAGCTACATCCCACCCACAAGAAACTGCCCTAAGCTGCGCACTTGGAGACTGAGAAATACTAGTAAACTTGAAACCTATCAATTATCTTGAAAGGCCAAGACTGCGGCGTAGATAACTCAAACCAGGAGATTTGTTAGCCCCTCTATTAAAAAAGTGTGAAAGCTGGATTCTAATTTAGGTCTCAAAGAAATCATGCTTTCCACTGGAGAGGGGGTATTTGCGCTTACTTTTCTCTCGCCTGATCTGTCTACGTGTACCATAACAGCCACCTGGAACTGAAATACTACATACAAGCATGATGACCTGAAATACTACAAAGTGTCCCTATTGCAGGCGGCGCTATCAACAGGTTGCTGGAAATAAAATGCACCTTCAAATAATACATTATGACATTATACTATCCCTCCGCATGACTGTGGATGAAGCTTCATATAGGTGGATGGCATTCAGATGCAGTATCACATGTGCGCCAATTGGCGATGAAAGTAATTCCGAATATGAGTCGGATCTAGGACTGCAGATCATAGATTGCAATTCTGTGAGCGTATCAGCAAGTTTCGATATAGAGTATATCTCAGACATAGAGGATATTTTCCAGCCACTGGCTCAGAAAACCTCATTAAGTTAGCTAACCATTCGTGGCACTGGCAGGGCAATTGGTGATGTTGTGAGATATGAACTACTCAATCAGGCCATAATGGATGACCCATGTAGCCCTTTTTCATCCAAAAGCGATCTTAATTTGGCTAGCTGCTTTGTCTAGAATAAGGTGGCCAAGTCACAGATAAATGATTACTTTAGAAAAAGCTTGCGTGGGAAGGATGCCTGATCATTTTAAGTTGCATTTTCCTTGCAAAAGCGTCTCCAGGTACTGGACCCATTTGGTGAGTATGCCGCTTAGACAAAAGCAACGATGGAGAATGGGAGGAGTACAATGACACTTTGTTATCGCAATATTATTAACTGTGTCTACTATTTGATCTACCAGGTTGCATAGGGACCTGATATGATGTATACACTGATTTAGAAATATGATTCAGGTAGAGATCAATTGTCTTCTGAGATGCATACAGTGGACTGGTAGTGGGAAACTCAGATACGATATCAGTCAGCAAAAGTACCAGTAGTTAGTATCTAGGGCTAACAGTCAATCCTGTTTACTTGCAGGAAACATGGCCAGCTGAATGAATACTAGTACCGATTATTGGATTGTCAGACTTGATCCACAATACCAATTTATCTAGTGATAAATAACCCTGGCCAGTATACATCATGATCAGCAATATCTATTCGCGGACTAGAGACAGTCCAGCTAAGATACTGATCCTGCTTCTTACATTGCTATCAGTGCCACCAAGGGTTATTGGAGAATCAGCATGTGCTGATGAAGCACAGTAGCAGATGAATGCAGACATTCTGAAGATCATGTTAGAACTGATATTCGTACCACTGCAGCAGGTTATCTCTGAAGGGACGATAATGGACTATTCTGAAGGCAAAATACTCCTCTGTTTTCCGATTTTATTGGCCTCGAACACAGATCACGCCGAGCATGTGGCCTTGCATGGATTAAGGTACAAGTCATGCCCACAGTGTAAGGTTCTGAGCGAGGATGGTGGAGATCCAGGCCTTACATATTAGATCTGGGAGGATACCTTGTATATGAAAACAGTGTTAAAGCAAGAGGATATAGGAAGAGCTAGCATTACAGAATACTTACAGCAGATTGGAGTAAAAATAGGCTAGAATTTATACAAAGAGCAAGACTGGATAGACCCGGCAGACCTCCACAAGCTAGACCTTTTGTATAACATCTGCCTTGGTCTATTCAAATATAGGATAAAATGGGTAGAAGGGTTCGTGAAAATGCACAAGTGGCAGTAGGCATTTGATGATACCCGGAGAGTGATCTGCTTATACCACTGATTTAGCGTACGGGAAAAAGCCTAAGTGAAGTCACATAATGGCAGAGAAAGGAGATGCGAAACCTAGCCCAACATATTGCGGCGATGTTGGCATCCACACTACTCAATCTTGACAGTTCTCAGTAACTCCGATTCACACGCACCTTCAAATGTGTCAGTGCGCTGATTGAATTTAGTCAGATGGCCTAGTATGGCAGTCAGATGCAGGAACAACTCTCCTACATAGAAACATATCTGCAGAGATTTCAGCGGACGAAAGACATATTTCTGGAGTTCAGGACCTCAAAGGCTACCTGCGCTCATGCGAAATGTCAAGATCAGAAACTGAGAAAACAGATGCAGAATTAGTGGGACAAGGAAGCACACAGTATGTCCACTGCTAAAAGGCTTCAGCGTGCAAACGAAAAGAGTTTCTGCAGGATTGATCCGCAGATGGATTTAATACTGCGCGATAACCACCTCAACTTCATCAAGATGCACTACCAGACTTTTTTAGGGTCCCACGTCAGTTATTTTAAGTCTATTGCGGTGTATTCCACTGATATTTGCGTGCTAGCACATAAGATGCTGCTTAAAAAAGGCTACCGGAGGTTAAAAAACGTGTAACTGTTAGGCGGATGAAAATCAGAGACAAAGTTCATAGACCTCATGGTAGGGTAACTTTGCACAGACCCTCCATTTTCTGGATTGTGAAAACTGCGCTGCAGCCCCCTTATGGGGCCCGCAAGTCATTAGCGAGATTTCAAGAGTAGCGTCCCATAACCTAGAAGCCAGATCAATGAAGACCACTTCATTATAGCATATAGGTTGCCACTGTCCATCCGACCACATGGTGTTCACAGGCTATATATGAGGGGACCTTTGGTGACATCTGGGAAGTGAAATGGAGGAAGTCCAATAGAGGGGCATCGTGATAGTAGGCTTCAAATTTGGGCTTTTTAAGCTATAGCCCGAAGGTGAAGGGACGTTTTTGGTGCAATACTCCAAGAGAATATCCCAGTGGCTGAGGCTATTAGAGATATATCCAATCCACCCATACCCTTCTGAGATCAGCTGTAGATTGGTTGGTCTGGGTAATAGGACCCCTCTATAGAGGCCGGCGGACCAAGGGGAAGCACACTCAGAATAGAAGACATAGATAAGTCAGAGCCCTTTGAGACATTCACATGTCGGATTTGCACTTGCGATTGGCACCAGGTAGCCTGGCAGGGATCTGATCACTTCATAACCGAAGACACTATTAGGGCAATAATCAACTAAACTAGAGTAACATAATAGTCTATGCTGGCAACTAAGTTGGAGGCCACTATTTGGTATAACAAATAGCGCAGTCATACCAATGGAGAAATACAATTCCGCAACCGCAAAAGGGTATGATAATATTCTGGCTCAAACGTTACTCACACTTATATGATTCTGGATGTTTGCGTATTTAAATCAGAGTGGTATGGTCCGAACTTCACGTGCAATGTCACCCTGTCAGAAGACTTCATCGAGTGGAGTACTCAGTACTCCGAGGTCAAGAAGATAGGCACCTGCATCTGTGAGCCAGACATCCCCGTGGCCTGGGCCAAAAAATCTATATATGTACTACAAGTACACTTTTAAACCACGCAATAGGGAAATTCAGGTCTTGAGTCAAGAATCAGATTGGCCGAACCCTCTTTTACCAACACTTCTACAGTACCTCAGTTATTGGATACCTTATATAGGATTCCTTAAAGCTTTTAAAAGATATCAAGAACTCTAGTACGAAGTACCAGAAATCACTGATCTAGGGCTATTAGAGCAATGAGCCTATCTGGAAAGTATCACAATGGCTGAGATCCCTCAAGACCTGAGACAGACCATGACGGTGGGAAAATTAATGTACACTTGACCAGATATGATGAGAACTGATGATTCGGCTATACATCTCCCCTTCTCTGTAAAATCCCAAGAACTGGCATTCAGGGGAGGAGTTATACCCAACCCCTCTTATCGATCCTCCAGTGTTGCAAGTACACAATCCATATTACGAGCCTCTATGCCAAAGCCAGGAGGAGACTATGCGGTAAACCTAACCAAGTTAGCTAGCCACCCGTTGATAACCTTGGGTAGAGTAAAGCAAGATATAGACACCTCGCTTAACTAAGCCAATATCACCTGGTAACATTTGAAGAGAGTTACCCTAGATAACAGCTTAAAATTACTCAAGGTCGAACTGCAAATCATGGATGGACAAGATGTCCATGGTAATGATATTGTGCTCTTGTTGATGCAGCTGGCAGGCGTGGAACAGGGAGTCAAGGGTATCATAGAGGAAATGATGTGGGAAGTAGCCAAGAAGATATCCGAATAGGATCAGTGGCAGCAAGCCCCTCAAAATGTAACTAACCAGTTACATGGCCGCCCAGGTCAGTAAGGACAAGAGGACCTGGCATGAGACCAAACTTGGGAAAGATAAGTGTCCGAGCTACGCAGGGAGTTCAACCACTTCTGCAAATTGACAATCACCTCAGATAAAGACTTCAAAGCCACGCTGGTAGACGTACATGATGGTCTCAGAGAACAACGGACGAGCTTAAACAGGTTGCAAAAAGAGCAAAATATAATGGCTGAACACACCACAGAAGTGATTTAGTCTTTGATAAAAGTTATAAATGATTTAGCAGATACAACAAAGGAGCCGACGAGACCGGACGTGGCACCTCTACGTTCAGTCCCAGAAGAGGAAAATGACAAAGACTACTACTACCCGCTGATATGCAGGGAGAAAGGGAAAGGCGAAGAAGATGCTGATGCATCCCCCTCAGGTACCAAGAGAGGTGACCCTGGAGATCCTAGTAATGATGATAATGATGATGAGGAGAGAGGAAGCAGGAGAAGAGGTCCTAGCCGTGCCAGACGAGGACAAATAGTAGATCAGTCTGGCATGGCAGAACCACTTGCCAATGCGATGGCGCTAAATATTAAGGGACTATGAGAACCACCACCATTCTTGGAGGATAAACCTGCACAAGATATATAGGTGTCGATTATACAATGCACGGACTACTTCGAAAGAAACCCACGGATCTGGAATGATGCCCGAGAACGAGTTATATATGCGCTCCACTATACTAAGGGAGAAATAGTACTTCCTTACACTATTTGGTATTGGCAGGCTATGGACCGACTTCAAGGGGAAACCCAGCAGCCAGAACTGGCAACGTGGACTCGTTTTGAACACGATATGATCAAACCATTTGTCCCAGTAGAAGCGGAAAGACTAACCCTTCAAGCTATGAAGCTAGTCAAGTATAAAGGCAGTATTGAATGTTACCTTATGGTCCTGCACAACTATAATATTAGAGCATGCATGACAGGGGAATCCTGGTGGGAGGAAGTCGGAAATAAACTCACGCAATAAATTGTCCACAGGTTGTCGCCCTTGCAGTATACACGGGATCAAGAATGGGAAGAAGTGCTCAGGCTATACGGTCGACCAGAAGAAGTACTTCTTGTTAGAGAAAAGCTTACGGGAGACAGACCGTCACAGCTACAATGAGTGGCAGAGGTCAAAAGGGAAGACCAACGGGACTCTAAACCAAAGCGATAAGGGATACTAAACCTTATATCATGGGACGTGGCACCCCACCCCTAAAATGGAAAAGGGTCAATGAGACGGAGAAGCCGGAGAAAAGGTTGAAAGGTGTAGCAAAACCCACCCCAGGGACTTAGACCAGGATTATACTGGCATCCGGCAGAGTGTGATAGACACACGGAGGCGAGACTGAGATTGTACACGTTGTGGAAAGAAAAATGGCACCTGCCAGACGTGTTGGGGAGATGCCGATATATCGGTGGCAACAGTCAGCTCTGGACCGCTAAAAATGTGAATATGGTGAGCAAGATCGCCTATAATTAAGCCTTAATTAGCTCACCGAGTCGCGACAATGCAGCATCCAGCCGGAGGGAATAAGATCTGGGAACTGGCAGCCAACGAGTAACTGACCTAGGTCAGTTCATAGGCACCGAAGGCGATGGCGTTTAGGTATTCTGTATCCATATAGAACTGGAATCGAAATTGGAACCCCTTTTGGCTAGGGTGTCTGCGGTACCGACCACGATGGGTATCGGGTATTCCTTGTGAAACAACGGGAGTCGAAACTCAAAGTGATCAAAGGGGCGCGAAGTACGTCTCTCAATTCTGGATCAACACAAGTAGGCTCTAGGTGAAGTGACCTCACAAAGGACTTATAAGCCTGAAGACAAGAATTCATACATGTAGAGTCTTGATCGAAAGAGAGGATAGTTGACATGCCCACATAGCCTGGGAGCCAACAGTACGGAGTTCCAAATAACACCTGGTAGCCAACTGCTACCTGTGTGCAAGCAAGTTACTATACTGATGAAGTTTTAACATAGCAATGCAAGATCTATGTGATAACAATACACGACAGGAGAACAACCGATGAGGGCCATTCCGCCTATCACACGAGTCTGAGTCGTATTATACCTATGTACTACCTTGCCTTCTGGCCCGAGTGTGGGATAGGGATGTACTACATTAATGCGCAAGGCCCCTCTCAGGGAGCTAAATGGATAGCCAAAACCGTAAGGGAAGGGATCAGCGAAAGCGGAAACCCCACAGCAGGCAGTAAAATGGCTAATAACTGCCCGAAAATCTGCTACAAGCCTAGGTTTGGTGTGTCATCAGAAGGAATCCAGCCTGAAAACTGGTCATACACAATTGCGTATCGGTGATATGCCGCTTAGTATGTTGACCCAGATTGTTAGAGCGAAACAGTTACTAGTTTGTCTGAGGAGACCTAAACGGTCGAAGCCACGTGGGTGTAGTAACAAACAGTTGGTTACCTAAATGTTAGATATCCTACCTATCTCCTGTATATCAGAGTACCGCTGCGACAGGCAACAACCCTTGGTTAGTTTTCCGGTAAAGGGTAATACTTCTCTTGTTCAGTATGTAACCTTGACCGATTCTTGTTCTTCTATCGAGACTCTGATTATTATTCTTAGACCCAGGTCTACGTTCCTTACTTGAACGCTAATAATCAGATCGTATCTTGATAGGATTTGCGAGGTGGTAGAATAGATTCTATTCTCAATAGTATAGGTAAGAAAGTATAATAGGTGGTTGCGTGAAGAACTAACTACCAGGCTCTACCGGCCTCCTTTTATAGTCCTTCACTCAACCCGCTTATAAATCCAAACAACTATGAGTCATAACCGTGACTCATGAAAAACATCATATGACCGCATCATTGGTCATGTGCG
>JACCEG010000030.1:211252-248520 GCA_014065205.1 Tuber brumale | reverse complement strand
TGTTAGATATCCTACCTATCTCCTGTATATCAGAGTACCGCTGCGACAGGCAACAACCCTTGGTTAGTTTTCCGGTAAAGGGTAATACTTCTCTTGTTCAGTATGTAACCTTGACCGATTCTTGTTCTTCTATCGAGACTCTGATTATTATTCTTAGACCCAGGTCTACGTTCCTTACTTGAACGCTAATAATCAGATCGTATCTTGATAGGATTTGCGAAGTGGTAGAATAGATTCTATTCTCAATAGTATAGGTAAGAAAGTATAATAGGTGGTTGCGTGAAGAACTAACTACCAGGCTCTACCGGCCTCCTTTTATAGTCCTTCACTCAACCCGCTTATAAATCCAAACAACTATGAGTCATAACCGTGACTCATGAAAAACATCATATGACCGCATCATTGGTCATGTGCGCAAACCACATGATCTCTAAACAGATCATGTGTGTGAAAGTAAAACTAACTGCGCAGCCCCCTTGGTCTCGTGCGCTGCCCCCATGACCTCTTAATATGTCATGTGCGTGAAAGTAACATATAACAAATAAAACCCTATGACTCCTAACTATGAGTCATAGTGCGAAACCAATCTTCCACTTCTTGCGGCAAACATCTCCTTCCACTATCTGCCACAGAACTGTGACACTAAACCCATCATCAATGATACTTAAACGAAACAATCAGGAAAATTGTATCCACGCTAAGCGCGCGGAGTTAGACGCTCCAAAACCAAAGCGATATAACTGCCTGGAGGGGATTGTTTACCTCTATATATACAACAAGTGATACAAAGTTAATAACTTGTTAGACTCGTGATCTAACATGTTCCTTATCAATAAGGACCTAGTTGAAGACCTTCGTGTTCTTATTATTGAAGTTAATAATGCAGTTGATATCTTAGGTTTTGATGGAATATCGGCCGCCTCCGCAGGAAAGTATTATACCCTACCTAGAAAGTTAGAACTTGGAAAAAACCGACACATCTCTGAAGTGTCGTGTCAAGTGGCTAAAGCAGGTCATTATGGCAGATAATTCCACTTGGTTGGTGGCATTATGAATACCTAGTATCTCATATAGATGATGTAGAAAATTGGAGTTTCTCTACAAAAGGTTTGGAAACCTGTGGGGAGAAAGATGAAAGAATAGCGGATATGTTCGAGTATGACGAATCACTTGCGCGGGACCCTAATACATGTCGGATTGGATGAATCAGAGCCATCGAAAACACGGTGGAACTCCAATTGCTACCAAAGGATCACTGGCATTAAAAATATTTTTTTGAAGCCCAGATGGTAGAAAGATTAGACCTAAGACGAACATTGGATCATGAGATCACTTTGATTCCAGGATCAACTTGCCCCTGGGGGCCAATATATCCACTATCTGAAAAGCAGCAGAAGGCACTAAGAGAATACTTGGACACCATGATTAAGCCAGGAAAGATTACGAGAAGTCAATCTTCTGCCAGAGTACCTATATTATTCGTACCCAAACCTGATAGAATACTGCGCTCTGTTATGGATTACTGGGATGTAAATAAGATTACCATCCTCAACAAACATCCCCTTCTACTAATGTCTGCACTCCGACACCGAGTAGCTGGCGCTAACATTTTTACAAAGTTAGACTTTAAAGACAGCTACCAGTTGATTAGGATTAAGGAAGGAGATGAGTGGAAAACAGCTTTGAGGGCAAGATATAGGCATTACGAATACAAAGTTATGCCATTTGGATTGGTCAATGCTCCATCAACCTTTCAAGATAGCATGAACCAAGTACTTAAATAATACCTTGATGTTGGAGTCGTGTGTTACCTTGATGATATTCTTGTTTACTTAAAGAATGAAAAGGAACATATGGAAGCTGGCAAAAGGGTTTTACAAAGTCTATCGGACTTTCAATTAGCAGTTTCACTATAGAAATCATCCTTGCGTGTTACAGAAGTAGAATTCCTTAACTATATTGTAGCGGTTGATGTAGTGTCAATGAGTACCCGCAAGGTGGAATCCATAATGGTTTGGAAGGCAATTAAGTCAGTTAGAGAAGTACAAGTGTTGATTGAATCCGCTAACTTCTACCAATGATATATAAAAAACCTCTCCGCTATTTGCAAGACAATAACCGTGACATTATAAGAAAATCCTGTGAATTTCAATTGCGGCATTGAGCAAGATATGGCTTTTGAGAAACTAAAGTACCGATTCACAACAGGCCCCATATAGCATTATTTCTTTTCAGAAAGAGAGATGGCAGTAGAAACCAATACTAGCAATTTCACACTCACTTGTGTCCTTTTGCAATACTTTCAAAAAAGGTTACATCCAGTAACATACCATTCCAGAAAGCTAGACGCAGCGGAGCGAATTTATGAAATTCATGATCAAGAACTTCTCACAATCCTCGAAGCATTTAAGGAATGGAGATACTACTTAATTGGGATGGAAAAACTGATCACAGTCTTTACTGATCATCAGAACCTACAACACTTCCTAGCCTCAAAAGCCAAGAGCGGAGGTCCAAGTTGATGGGCTCAAAAACTCAGGGAATACAAATTTCATTTTATATACTGACCAGGCACGAAGGGTGGAAAGCCTAATGCGGTAAGCAGATGGCTGGAGTACTCTCCTGAGGAGAGAGCTACGCATCGCATACAGAAAACTTTGCAAATGGAAAATATCTTCGTATCACAAGTAGCTGGGCTAGGCGATGAGGAGTAAGACTAGAATCGAGATAAGGCTTTGAATTTGGAACATTGAAGTGGTAGAAAAGAACCCGTGATTATGGTAACAGGATTGAGCAAAAAGGCATACTTGCCAACAAAGGGCTCAAGAATGGCGGCTAGATATGACCTAAATAGCATAAAGGATAACATTGTCCCAAAACATGGGAAACCATTACTAAATGTGGGGATAGCAGTGGGGCTACACAAAGGAACCTACAGAAGTGTTCCTACAAGAAGCAGACTAGCGGTTCGCAGCGGAATCTGCACTGGTGCAGGAGTAATCGATGCTGATCACAAGGCAGAACTCAAGATCGTAATATTTAACCACAAAAATGAGTACTGCGAGATAAGAATAGGCGATCGCATAGCTCAACTGATGGTAGAAAAGGTCAACACCTCAGATATGATAGAAGTAGATGATTTGGGAGAAACAGAAGGAGGAACCTCAAAATTCGGAAGCACTGATATACCAACAAGATCGTTGATCGTAAAAGAACCAGATTGTAGTATCAGCTACCTACAAACATTGGCTGAGGACGATGAATATTGGTACGATATTTCAAAAGTACCAGAACAGGTTCTAAGGTCAAACTCCATTATCTGATCAAAAGGTATAAAACAGTTTAATCGTGAATCCTTAAGTGAGATACAGGCAGCCATCGGGACGGACATAGCTTAGACGCAACCAAGGAAAGATCTCATTAGGCTGTGAGATGAAGGAAAAGATTTTTCCAAGGACAGGACCTTGACCAATGATCTGCTATATTATAAGCAAAGACCATTTGTACCAAATAGCCAGAAGCTATACACTAAGATCGTAGAAGGATGTTCCAATGCAAAAGTTGTCAGACATTTCAGACCGGAGAAAACCTTAGAGATCCTGAGACGGGACTTCTACTGGCAGGGACTTACGGAATGGGTCAATGACTATGTTGGATCCTGCGATGAATGCCAACATAATAAATCGCCTAGATACGCTAAGGATGGATTATTGCAACTGTAGCCAATACCCTACACAGCATAGGCATCTATCTCAGTAGACTTCATCACACAGCTACCGGAGTCGCAAGGGTGCACTCAAATAATGGTAGTACTCCATCGATTTACAAAGATCGCTCCTTTCATCCAACTTCAGACCTCAGCTACAGCCAAGGATGTTCCAACTGCATTGCTAAAAGAAGTCTGAAGGCTTTATGGCCTACCAACTGAAATCGTTGAGGATATAGATTCAAGGTTTGCAGGAGACATCTGGGAAACCCTCTGCAAAGCGCTGGAAATTAAGCGAAGAATGTCAAAAGCATACAACACTCAGACTGATGGACATACCGAACGTACCAACCCAGTGCTGGAAGAATACCTGCCAAGTTTTATCAACTATGATCATGATGAGTAGTAACAGTTACTAGCACTAGCTGAACATGCCTATAACAACTCCACTACCAACACAGATGGGATGTCTCCATTCTATAGGAACTACAGATTCCATCCCCAGAGTGGATGAAGTAGTGTGAAGCTCAAAATCCAAGAGCAACACTCTACACAACCTGGATGAAGACGATACATGAACAAGCAAGAGGGTCGCTGGAAAAGACAGGGGAAGGAATATCAAAGTATTATGACCGGAAAGATCCACAACAGTTAGACTTAAGGATCGGGGATAAAGTTATGTTAAATGTAAAGAACATGTGAACCGTACGGAAATCACCAAAGCTAAGTTCCCCGCTTTACGGTCCTTTCCAAATTATGGAGAAGCGCTGATCACGTGCCTTCAAACTCAACATATCTGATTGCTGGAACATTCACCCTGTATTCCATGGTCGTGCTATTGGAACCCTACAGCATATCAGTTCATGATAATGGCCAGCTACCTCCGAGAGAACCGGAGAATATTGTCAGTGATCTACAAGGGGAGGTTGAAAAAATTATAAGAAGTGAGATTCTCTCTTACTGAAGACGGGTATGGGGTCGCTATCAATAGAAGCGGGAACATGGATACTTCATCAAATGGCTAGTGTGTTCAGAAGATGAGAACACATGGGAGCCAGCTACCGGTGTAGAAAA
This sequence comes from Tuber brumale, assembly GCA_014065205.1. Taxonomy (NCBI): domain Eukaryota; kingdom Fungi; phylum Ascomycota; class Pezizomycetes; order Pezizales; family Tuberaceae; genus Tuber; species Tuber brumale. Next base: position 243,740 of record JACCEG010000030.1, on the reverse strand, counting down.
CATGGAGGAAGTTATAGAAAAAATTCATAATAAAAATCTGGAGATGCCAGGAAGGGCAGAAGTAAGATAAAGAAGAAAAGGTCTTCCTTCCGTAGACAAGTAAATGCGGTAGGGTTTTTACCCAGACTAGACTGAGTCATAAAATAAATTCAGAAGAAATTATAGAAAGTTATAAAGGCATTCGAGGGGAAGCCTAGTGAGGAGGGAGCTCATGTTAGGCATATGGAAATCTGAGACAAAGTGCATAGACCTCAGAGTAGAGTAACTCCACACAGACCCTCAATTTTCCAGAGTGCTAACACCACCCTCGGGGCCCCTTATAGGGCGCGTAAGTCATTAGCGAGCTTGCGAGAGTGGCGTCCCATAACTAAGAAGTCACATCAGGGAAGCCCACTTCATGACACCATATATGTCGCCACCATCCGTCTGACCGCATGCTGTTTGCAGGATATATGGGAGGGGACCCTTGGCGACATCTGGGAAGTCAGGCGGCGGATATCTGAGGCAGCGGCTTTAAGATTGTAGCCTTCCAGGTTAGGCTTCCTAAACTAAGGGCTGAAAGTGATGGGACATTATCGGCACAATACTCTAAGAGGATGATGTCCCAGTGGCAGAGGCTCTTAGGGATATTCCAAATGCACCCATACCCTTCTGAGATCAGCTGTAAGTTGGCTGGTTCAAGTAATAGGACCCCTCTATGGAGGCTGGCGGAGCAAGGGAGAGCACATTCAGAATAGAAGATCTAGATAAGTGGGAGCCCTTGGAGATATTGACACATCGGGCTTGGACTTGATATTAGCACTTGGTAGCCCGGCGTGGAGCTCATCACTTCATTACTGAAGAGACTATTGGGAAGATAGTCAACAAGACTAGACTAATGTAATAGTCTAGCTGGGCAACTAAGTTGGAGGCCACTGTTTGGTATAACAAATAGCGCAGTCATCTCAATAGGAGAATACTATTCCATAACTGCGCAAGGATGTGATAAGTTTCAGGGTTGAACTGTACACGAACTTCAAAGATTCTGGACATTTACTTAACAAAATCAGAGTGGTACCTGAAAGGCATAGTAGTTAGAAGTAGTCCATGAACACGCAGCTGTGGGATATAAATATTGAAGTACCTCCCGAGCGTTACCGACATCATCAAGCAATGGAGAAGAAATCTTATAAATATAATATTGTTTTATACTTTAAAACTTTATATTACCTATTATTATTGTGACAACCCTTACTCGACAGATTATCCAATCGAAGATTTGGCGTACGTCCCTCAGTCATATACTTGAGTTTGGTATTTGCCTAACAGAAACTGCACGCCAACAGATCTTGTCAAGATACAGCCTCTGGCATCCCTTTGGGATGTCGCAACAAATACTGGAGGCACTTTTGATGACTGATAATATGCTCAGGAGGGTGAAAGTTGCATCTGAGCTGCGCACATTCTCAGACCACAGCATAGCTCAGCGGGTTCCCTGAGGCTGCTCGAAGGATACTACCAGACTAGTTCAACTTTGCACCATTCTTGATATCCAGTATTTAGATATAGCATGCAAGATATGGCATTATATCCAGCTGACGGTAATGGATCAAGTACAGTCATGTGCAGACTCCACAAAACTGGGATTGCTTTCGGTAGAGCGCTTTGCCCAGCTTGAGATCCCGGTTCCAGACTTTCAAGAGCATGATGTATTTCATAGTCATCAGGCCCGTAGTACTGGAGTAAAGAATTTCTGAAATGCTTTCCCCGGAAACAATTACGTATAGATTCAGGTTGGGAGAGTGGACACTTGTGAGGACCACCATGGGAGGTCAGTGGCACAGTTACTAGGACTTTTCAAGTTAAGAAATGTTTTCAGTAAGGTCAGTGGTGTCACTCAACTGGCATTGCTTCAATTGCTTAATCCAATCCATGGGGGAAAGTTTCATGTTAGAAATGGATATATAGAAGTCCGTGAGCGGCCTGCTGGCCAGGATTTGAGGATAGTTGTTAATAGGACTGTGACTGGCGAGGCTCATGTGATTGCCATAGGGGAGACTCAATCCATATTTAATCACATGATTGATCTCTGTATATTTAACAAAATATATTAAATTATTCTATATGCGCGGAGTACGATATTCAAACAAAAAGTCGATAAATACACTCAAGATTGATCTCGCAATAATTAATTATTGTGACAACACAACAGTTAGCAAAGAGATGTGGTAACAGGAATAATACTAGTTCTAATAAATAGAAAAAGACCAGCACAGCAGAAAAGAATAGGACACAATTGAGAGGCATAAGATTTACGGGGGGTGATAGGCTGTATTGTCTGGTGATGACTAGACAATCCGCTGACAGGTTGCAAATAAACAAATTCTGAGTGTGCCTCAGTTTGCTCTACTTTCTTTCCCTTTTCCAGAGCGGTCAGTAGCATACCCTGAATGGTGAAGTTATACCTCACAATACTAGATCAACTATTCATTTCGTTAAATACTGAAATTGGGCACATCACGTGGCACATATATCATGACAATAAGCATGCCCTTCATGAAAAGCTATTACTTTCACCATTATCTGGCGAAGCAGGGGAGATTTAGAATGGGTATAGAATAGCCAGAGTCTGTATGGAGGCGCCGGACAATTGCTGAATCCCAGGCAATGACCCCAAGTGCTACCTGGAAAAAGGTCCCATAATGAGTCTCAGCAGATGAATTGAGTTCACATGTGACCAAGCATGTGGACAAGGGACCTACCTTCTGATGAGTACGATTTACAACATTTATACATAACAGAGCCAGATGAAAACAAGGACTTGGATTAGAATTGTAGAATGTGTGACAACAAAATGAGCCAGGAGTATACAGGCAGGAGCGGAAGTAATTGAAAAGAGGCATTGGAATGCATAGGACGTGAGAGAATGAAACGGTTTGCTAGCAGAAGAGTAGGATGCCCAAGACAAGAAAAGCAAAGTGAGTATGTCTAGAAGCGGATGTCCTAGATTTGGATGCCGGCACTTTTCATCTGAGTTGCAATTTCTTATCGCTGATGGGTGGCATAGCATTGCCACTCCTCGGGTTACTGGTAATAGAAGGGGCGCGAACCTCATAGATACTGAAAGAAACAGATGAAAGCGAGAAGATCCTAGGATTGGTAAATGGCAAAGGAAACTCATCCAAGCAAGGGTAGGCTGATAGAGCATGCCAAAATGGTAGATCGGTAATGAGGAGGGATTTTCATTGTTATATAAAGGGGGGTGTGCTCCGCTAGTTTATATTCTTGATGCAACCTGTTATTTACATCTCATTACCTGTACCTGAAAAATAAACATCTTTCCTCAACACTGAGGCCCTACCCATATCGTCGGACCCTGAATTCCTGAAAAACAAGCAAGTACTAGCGTACTTGTACACCAGAACCCTCTACATATCCCTTGACTCATTACTTAAATAGTAGTGGACCTTGGGCTACCCAAACTCCCCTTGAATCCTGTTACATTTTTGTATGAAGAGGATGAGGAATACTTCCAATATGCCATTCTAAACTACTTGTCCTATTCCTTCACAACAAGCATCTCTTCCTGCTGCTCAAGGATATAGGACAGGACAGCTCTCTCTCATCTAATAAGGCCCAGCTTCTTGTCCTAGAAGTACATATCAATGAAACAGTACCTGGCTTCTCCCCAGGGATGTTGCCGGCTCGCTCCACGCTCTCCTCTGAAGGGGGTATCCTACCACGTACTTTTGCTCTCCACATATGTAGCTTTAGGCCCTACAGCCCCAATTACTGTAGTTTGCTTTAGCTTTGCTTTAGCTTTATTTTTCGTTATTGTTATATTTTGGTTTGCTTTATTACCTTCGAGACTTGGTGTCAGCTATTGGAAACATTTGGAGGACCTTTACTATTACTCGTTTGAGATTTCCTTTGTTATATGCATTTTGGAATTAAGAGTTTTTTATGCTATAGCTAGTACTGCATGCAAGTTCTTATACCTTGACTAAGAATATAGGAAGATAAAAAGAAAGAAAAGTAAAAATGTAAAATAAACTTTTGGCATTAAAGTCAGTACTTAGTCAAAGCCTTGCCAGGAAACAGGATTTTCATAACAGCCTGTTAATCTGTAGGTATTGGTCTCCAGTAGATATTCTACAGCTTGTTCAATAGCTAGTATTATGTACACTTAGGCATCACATCATTGAAGGTTGTGTATGGAGGACTGTGAAGGAATCTGGTGTCAAGCTCAGCATTTAGCCAAAGCATCATCAAAGAAGTATCACTATCAAAGGTGCCTGTATCTTCCTGAGTCTTGATGCCGAGTACGGATTCTACTGCTTGATGGGAGGCTGGCCATTAATGGGTCTAAGTGCCATAGTATCGGAGGCTTCCTGAAATGGACTGTGAAAGGATTTGGGATTGAAATCAGTACTTAGTCAAAGCCTTATCTAGAAATACTATTTTCATAACAGCCTGTACCTCTATGGGTATTGGTGTTGAGTAGACATTCTATAGTCCATTTGATAGCTAGCGTCACATACAACCTGCTGCAACAGCATTGAATGCTGGATCTAAAGGGCCTTGCAGGAATCTGGCATCAAGGTTAGCACTTAGCCAATACCTTGCCAAAGAAACACCACCTTTATAACAACTGGTATCTCCATGGACATTGGGGCTGAGTAGACATTCCATAGCCCATTAGAATGCTGGCGTCGAGCTGGCCTAGGTGTAAAGATATCAGAAGCTGCACCCCCAGGACCCTGAAGGAAACCTGTCTCAATGTCAGCACTTAGTCAAAGACTCGGCAGCTTGCAACTCCATAGGTATTGGCATTCGGAAGACGTTCTTTATCTTGGTAGACAGCTGGTGCTACCTATGTCTAGGTGCCAAAGTATTACATACTACATCCAACGGGTACGGAAATGATCCGGTGGAAAGGTTGCAACTTAATAACTAACAAAGATAATACAAGTCAGGGATGTTCTGTAGTTGCAAGAATCAGTGCATCAGGAACATGAAGTATACCTAATTCTACGTCAAATTACCAGTAGCAGAACTCAAGTATCATGTGCTTTTATACTCAGAACTTGTAGCATTTTTACTTGCCTATTCTTCTGAAACTGGGAACAGATTTCCTGCCCTTTCTCCAATTTTTGCTGTTATATCGAGATTATATTTCTGCAGAAAGGCTGGTTCTAGTACCTACCAGGGCTAGCATAGTATCAGATCTTTGTTGCTTTAGCCATGCTAGTGTGACCTCTAGCTAAGAGTAACCAGGTCCTGAAATAGAGCTTCCAGAGTCCTTCCTTAGGATATTTTTCTGAGGTTCTTAACATTCTTTGTTACCACTTGACGCTCCAGACATCTCCGGTTACCACGAGACGGCCTTAATATCCTGTGTTACCACTTGACATTCCTGACATACTGGAATGTCCATAGTGCCTCCAGATTTACAGGATGTACTAGGGACAACTATGGTACCTTCTGATTATGAGATATACAAGATACAATTGAATTTTACACATTGTCCTGACATTATACCTGAGCATCTGACGGAGCTATTCATTTTACTAATAGGGCCAAGACATTGTATTGTATCTCTCAGGTATTCCCTTATTCTACGAGAGATGGTATCCTTTAGTGTATTAGATACTACTACTTCATGATTAAGAGAAAGAGTGAGATTAACTAAAGAGCTTATTAGAGTTCTTGTATACTGTAAACTCTGCTCCTAGCTATCCGTTGCAGAGCAAGTGAGCACTTGCTGAGTGTGAGGAAGGTCTTACTGCATGAGGTAGGATGTGGAATGGGTAACAGAAAACTAGTACTGGACCACAAGGACTGGAAAGCCACGATGAGCAAGGAAGTGAAAGAGCACAGTGAGTAGAGGAAGAATATGGCCACCACTACTACAGTAATTATATTCACATCTCACTAGGTAGTCTCCAGTGGAGGATGACAAGAGCTTTACAGCATCTCTTGTCTAGTTTCTGGTTTTCAGAGTGATAGCATCACTCAGTTGATAAGATACCAGTACTTGAGCAAACTGTAGAGAGGGGAGAGATCAACAAGTGGGTCTGTTGCAGTATTTTCGTCCACCACAAACCATACTCCCAGCCTTTAGAACCAGGAGAAGCGAATGGTCACTAACCATGTCTAGTCCTCTTACTAAGCGAGGTGAGGTAGAGGGAACAGGCAGCAGATAGGCACTACTGGAACTCAAGAGGAGGAAAGCCACAATCTATAAGGAAAGTGATCGAGTGGAGTGAGAAGAGGATGAAAATGGCTATCACTCCTAGGCCGAAGCCATGACAGGAGTAGAGAAACAGATGAGTGTTCATGAGAGTTCTGTATAAAGAGTTGATTTCAAGTACCAAGAAAGTAGAGGCGACAAAGGATGTAAATCTTGCGGCTACTTTTTTTTCTTTTGTCTTTTTTTATCTTCATATATTTTATTGTGATATCAGGTACAAGAATCTGCATACGGCACTAGCTATAGCATAAAACAAGCCCTATTTCTCTATCTGTTCGGTCTGACCGTATCTCTAGCAACCTCTGGCATGGATCTAAGCATGCATCTCACCTAAAGAAAACCCATTTCCTACCTTGCAAGTGAACTCAAATAATATTAGTAGCCCAACTAAAAGCAAGCAGGGGAACCTAGGAAGGTAACTACTAAGAACATTATAGAAAAAACAAAAAGTAAAAAGTACACCAGATCCCACAAACAGTCAAGCCAGATTTACATAGTGGCAGAGAGGAACCGTAAAAGGTATCCTAAAATGCAGGGCAACAGAGACAAAAGTCCTGCTGTCTGAGTCGGCAGGAGAGGGAGCAGTATGTGGCTGCATACTAGGGTAAGGATGTAGCAATAGGGTGCAAGCCGGCATAGCAGTCAGGCCAGGAAGAAATCTGAACAAAAGTTTGTCAACTCTCAGTAATTGTGTTCATCTTTTATTGGATAGTCCTGAGTCGAAGAGGGCAAGTAGTTTGCTGCTTCTCCCATACTGTGCCATGTTCTTAGAGAGAGTGTATGACATAGCTATTGGGATAGCACTACCTAAGCTGACAATAGGGAGAGGCAAGATCGATCTGTAGACCTGGTGAAGAGTTCTCACATACCACAAACTGTGTTTCCCACCATCAGTAGTATGAGAAGTGAACCGTCACTGATGGTATGGAGGGGCCTTACTACACGAGATGAGGAAGATAGAATAGGTATAAGAAAGCAAGAACCAGAACTTAAATAGAGTGAACTCTCAACGCATATGAAAGTGAAGAAGGATAGTTAGGAGAAGATGATACTGGCCATCACTCCTAAGCTGAAGCGATGGCCAGAAGGAGAGGGTGGGTGGGTAATTGCGAGAGTCCCATGTTAAGGATTGATTCCATGTGCGAGGAACACAAGGGAGACTGAGGATGTAAATCTTCAAGTTCCCTGATACCTCACTTATGTATCCTGCGGAAAGCTGGCCATCAGTTATTTGACCAGAATGTATAAAGTGTTACAAAAGCATCTTTATTGTCTCTCACTTATAAGAGTACGAGTAACTCTTTAGACTTAATACTGTAATGCCCATGGTAGGTAAGGGGGCTGGGGCGTGTATTAGGTGCTTTACCGCCAAGTTATGGAATATTTGTGGCTTAATTACTCCTTCAGGAGGTCCCTATATCATGTGGAGTTTCGAATCTTATTTGTTATTTTGTGACAAACATTGTAAGAAGTTCCCCTATAGTCTGGTATAATAAGTAACTGACAGGTTAGGGTAACTTGGCTCTATGACAGAGTAACCAGATGATAAAGGTATGGTAACTCTGGACTAAAGGTAGAATAATAGTATCTCATATTACCTGACTAAGTAGGCTAATCCTACCCTCATGTACTACAGAGAAAACAGACTAACTTCACCATCTGACTACAAGTATTACCTTACTCAACAGGGTAACTGCCACCTATAGCAAGTACTCAGTTACATATCAGTTAGGTGGCCTACATCTGGCTAAGGTACTTGACCACTAGTTCCTTAGCAGAGTAGACTACTGGCCACCAGACTAATATTACCTAGTAGGCATACACCTCAGGCATGGGTGTAGGCTTTAGTCTTCTTGTAATTCCACTTATGAATAGTTATTATACCAATTGCCTCTTCACTCTCATACTAGACCCAGGTCTCATCAACGATATAACTTATTTCTACAACTTGGCACCTTTGAAATCCTATGGTCCTTAGGTTTAAATGGGTATCTTATTTCTTCTTTTATCTTCTTTTTTTTATTTTTATCTTCATATATTCTTAGTTAAAGTACAAGAACTTGCATGCAATGCTAGCTATGGCATAAAGGGGCCTTGGTTCCACGATGTGTAATAAAAGAAATCTTACACTAGTACTAATAAAAGTACTCCTAGCCTCTCCAATAGCTGACACCACATCTCTAAGAAAATAAAACCAACAAATGCATACTCATGACGAAAAATAAACAATAGCAAAACTGAAGCTAGCTAAGGTAACTTGAGGCACGTGGACCTGAAATCAAAAATGTGGAGAACGGACCTGGGTAGCGTGGTACCCCTTATGGGAAGGAGGATGGAGCTGGCGGGCAGCATACTGGAAGCGAAGCTTGTCACTATTTCATTAATGTAGGCCACTAGTATCTTAACTGGGCGTGTTAGAGCAGTGAGGGCAGTCCTATCCTATGTCTGTGAGCATCAGGAGGAGATGCCTTCCATGAGGGGAATGTGATGGGTGGTGAAGGATTGCATGCTGGAAGTCCTCCTGATCCTCATGAGAGAATGGACAAAAGGGAGAGGCGTCTTCAGTGAATTACAATGGGTGTACTACCAGAGTTTAGACAAGTACCATTTATGAATGTCACTAGGTACTTGGTATTAGATATTCTACTTGTTACCTTGTTCATTATATATCTTGCAATAGGCAATAAGACTTATATACTTAAGGATTTGTGTATCTGGAATACTTTTCTGCATCCACCATATCCTTTCTCAGTTCGAGTCCTATCACGTCTCCAATTATTACACTTAGGCCACTCTCTATGTTTCTTAAGTGAATAGTAATAATCTGCTTTTATCACGATAGGATACTAGAAGGTAGAAAAGCTTGTTATTATTAAATGTCTGTGTAGGAAAGTATAATAAGTAGTTTAATTTTATTTTATTTATAGTTGTACAGTGAATATTGGCATATGATAAGTTCGGCTACTGGGTGGCCAGTGAGTGCACACTGACTTCACTATGCTAAATACATGAGAATAAACCTCCTGTCTACCCATCAAATACCAGTGGATTCCCATCAACAAGGTTACAGTATAAAGTTATCTACAGTCTGACATCTTACCACTCCAGTAAAAACCCATAGTCATCTCAAATAAAATTACCAACCACCCAGACACGTTATTCAATGAGCTTCCAAATACCCAACCCTATCCTCCAAACTACGACCACAAGTCAAAATGGCCCTGTAAACCAACCTCTATTTGCATGCGGGCCAACTCACAGCAGGACAAGGAAAGAAACCATTCCAATTTCAACCCCAACCTACTTGCCACAGGAAATTGAGAGTACAAGCTGACTTGCTATAGAGGGCAAGAATCCCGAGCAGAGCGAGCATAATCCAGAGAACACTTTCTGTGTGTCGCACCAAATACACTCAATGTAGAAGCTAGTCTCAGTAGCTGACAGTCAAAGTCTTAGTAGCTGACAGTCAAATCAATGGAAAAACAGTATCATAAGCAAAATAGGCCAGTTCAGTATCCCGACTAGTACTATCCTCTAGGAGCTGAACCATCTAGCATACAGAATCAACTGGCTTATAAGCCAGTAAATGCTCCAATGACGATCCATCCTCGGAGTTCGGGATCAAGGAGACAGGTGAGGTGATACCCTGTTTCACCTATCACTTCTTGTTCTTCTTCCTTCTGCTAGGGCCAGGCTTGAGACTACCAACAGTAGATCAGCCACTACTATCTTCATCAGCTACTCCTGCTATACCATCAGAGGTGCTACAGTCCCACTGAGCCATATACTCAGCTACATTGGGGATCCTGCAAGGATGCTAATACAACCAAGTCCACCCCATCAACCACATCAAGCTCAGCCCCCAAAGGTGCCAAGGAGGACAAATAATCCCACGGTGTCCCAAGAATGGGTCTATCTGGGCCATCCTTACCACCCTCTCCATGTAAGGTGAGCTCCGCCACTGACCTTAAAGAATTCTCAGAGTGCAGTACAGCACCCGGTACCTTAACCACAGAGGGTGTAGGTAGGGGAGAGATAACCGCAAAAGTGAGAGCTTTTCATGTATTCATCATTAAAGTGATTTCCATCATAGCATGATCAAGTAGCTGTAAAAAGACCCAAACATGATGACAAATATGAGAGATTACCTATTCAAGGGCAAGGTTTTTCTAGATAGTGCAAGACAGAACCACCAATGACTGTGCAAACAATGTGGCATGGGGAACTGAACCACACTTAACCATAGTAACTGTGAGGAAGTAAGGTATTAACAAAAGAACTGTAAAGACAAGCAAGAGAAAGGTGAGCCTTCCAATTAATCTGCAAAGATAGAAAATAGAAATGAACAATGGACTTGAAATCCAAGGCTGCAAGACTCGCATAAGATAGAAATCTAGTGCTCCTGAAGGCTAATTGTAGTATCGTGACTGTGACAAAGTAAGAAGAGGTAGGACTGTATAATAGGAAGTTCAATCTGATTTTATTATCGAGGCAACCGCCACAACAGGCATATGTGATCAAGCCTGGAGAAGACAATACCACTAATATTATCCTACATGCAAAGCCTACATACAAGTACCAACACTTATTCAGCCTGCCAAAAATGCCCCACAAAGTACAAGATGATCAAAAATGCTGCAATGACAAAATCCAATCAGCTCACCCTATAGACACACTAGTGTGAGCTGAACTACAGTTCCTGTAGCAAGTCTGAATCTTTCAAGGTATAATCAGGGAAAACTTATCATAAAAACCAAGTGACAGGTAACACCCAGACTGAAGCTACAAGGCTGAAGAAAATAGCAAGTGCCAAGAGATACAAATAAACAAAAATACTACCACTATCTAAATATGGCCTCGCAAATCTCCAATATGATAGAAAACTATAACCCATACAAATAACCATAAACTAACGAATTGCAAGTAGCACGAAGGCACAGAGGTAAAGGCAATACCCTTGAACTCGTATCCGCATGCCAGGCCATCCACCCTACTACTACAATCATCAGTCCTCACTACCAAGTAGATATGTACTGGCCCAGTTACCTCTGAACAGCATACAAGGTGATCAGGACCTGTGCCCGCTGATTACTACCACTACTACAATGGCTACCAACATCTATCTAAGCCCCCCTAGGAGAGCACGAAACTGCTAGAGGGAGCCATAAATCTTTACCAAAAGAGGATGCATAACCGCCAACAAAAACTACCAAGGGCAAGTACACAGGCGACCCAAGGGCCAGGAAGGCAGCTCAACCACGAAGTGTCCTGGTGTATATCAAGCGAGCCAGCCTAAGCTGTACCCCATTGAGTAGACAACCAAGGCCAAATACCTGCACAAAGAGAGGTTATACCACACCCCCCACTAGGCCCCCTGAGCAGAATGCGAGACACGCAGGGGAACGTGAAAGATTTTACCAAGTAGGTACGCTGAACTAAAACTACAATGAGCCAGCACATTACTAACTTGAAAGACAGTAATGCGGCCCAACTACGATGTGTCTGGCAGCACAACAAGAGAGCTAGCACAACAAGAGAGCTAGCCCAACCTGTACCCTGTAGCATCAGCATCCCAGCCCAAACACCTATCCAAAGGGGGGGAAAATTTCCCATAGCAAACAAATCCCCCATACTGGAAGCGAGACGAGCACTAGCGAAGCAAGGAATACCACACTTGTCTACAAAAGGAAGATCTAACCACCAAGCCCCAAGGGACCCATCTGACTTCAACCACCAAACTAAATGCCACGCCCTGGTCCACGGCCTGACAACCTATCAACTCCCACTACTCTAACAAAATTGTAGGCCTTAAGGAGGGCAGGGAAATTCAAAGAGTCAAAAGGCTTCCGACTAGAAAGGCGAAAAACCAACCCGTCATCATCCAGAAAAAACACGTCCCTCTCGACCCCAAAGTAAAACCACTGTGAATCCAAACTCTAGAAAAAGTACGAGGATCCCAATTGTCTCTACAAATCGACAATGAGAGGACGAGCCATCAAGCAGGAAGGGCAGCAGAGTTTCTACCCTAGCATCGAAACTCCAGACAAAAGAGGCGAGCACCAGGGCCTGCATTAATATCTTGTAGTGAACCATAACCAAGACTGATATTAGTATTGTGAGAAACAAGCTGGTGATTACGTGTTGCCTCCAACCCAAACAACCCAGTCAAAACTCGAACCATTAATGCTACCACCTAAAGAACCCCCACCATGTTAATGGGCGAATCCTGATAACTTCCTGATCTCAATGAACCAATAGTATCGTGATGAAGAAAAATAAAAGTGCCTTGTGCGGGGTGCGAAAAGGTAGGAAAATATAATCAGTGGTTGTGTGCAGAACTCACTATCCAGCCTTTTTCTTTTTCTTTTTCTTTTTCTTTTTATCTTTATATAGTTACTTGAGTTAAGGAACAAGAACTGTACAGGGAGCTCTAGCGATGGCATAGAAGAAACCCTATCCCCTCCTCCTACCTGGCCCTACCGGATCTGCAAAACCCTCTGATTTAGGCCTAACCACACATTCCGACTCCAAAAGCCCCCTCATATATATCCAAAAACAGAAGAAATAATTGGAGATCAAAGCTGGAAAATATAGGTAGTTAAACACGGAGAAGATCAATAAAAGAAAAAACTGCAAATTTCATACTAAAATCCTACAACTAGCATGACAGAATATACATGCTGGCAGATGAAATATTGAAGCATTTCTGCAATGCGACACAAACTGAGAGAGGTGCCGACTGTGGGGGATAGCGGAAGAGGATTGCAAAAGTATGGTACTAGTTAGGGAAAGGATGTAGCGGTAGGATGCAAGCTGATCCAACTATTGGGTCAGGATGAAAGCTGAATATAACTATATCTACTCTCAGTAATCCTGTTCATGTCTTGCTATTAAGTCCCTAGTAGAGCTGGAGACACCTTTTACCAAATCTCACAGGTAGTCCCTTGTTGTTAGGGAGATAGTGTCACTTAGTTGATTAGATAGCACCACTTAAGCTGACAGCAGGGAAGGGCGAGAGGGACCAATAGGCTTATGACAGAGTTCAAGCATACTGTACACCATATTGCCAGCAGTCGGAAGCAGAGAAAGTGAAGCATCACAGATCGTGTGGAGAGGCCTTACCAAGTGTGGTGAGAAGGAGGGACCGTGAAGCAGAAAGACCATACAGGAACTGAGAAAGAGAAAAGCCTCAATTTATGAAAGAGGGAAATATGACAGTGTGAAGAAGATGAGGATGGCTGTCACTCCTAGGCTGAACCCACTAAGAAAAGTGAAGTATGAGTGGATGATCATTAGTCCTGCATTGAGGGTTGATTTCAAGTACAAGGAAAATAGTGGAGACAGTTGATGAAAACTAACTATGAAGCTTTTTTTATTTTACTTGGTTTTATTTTTACTTTTTTTATGTTCATATATTCTTAGTTAAGATACAACAACTTGCATCCAGTACTAGCTATGGGAGACAGAAATCCTTAATTCCAATCTCTGTATAATAAAAGAAATCTCGTACCAATCTAAATAATACTCATACCAGTGTGTATGATTACTAACACCAAATCCTTATAGAGATAAAACCAATAGATGGATAATCATAACAAAAATTAAACTAAAGCAAACCAAAGTAAGCAAGTACAACCTTGGGCCATGAAGCCTTAGGCCTAACACAGGAAGAACAATGGTGGGTATGGGGTTTTTCCCATCAGGAGGGAGAGTCGAGCTGGCTGGTAGCCTTCTCAGGGGGAAGCCAGTGGTAGTTTGGTTAATATAAGTCAGAGGGGCTAAAAGTTAGGCCTTATCAGACCAATGAGAGCTGTCCTATTCTAAATTATTCAGCATCAGGAGGAGGTACTTCCCGTGAGGAGAACAGGTTGAGCAGTAAAGGATGGGAGGTAGGAAGGCTTTCTCATCCTGTCCACAGATAGAGTACAGAGGGAAGGATTGTTCGATCAACTAGACAGAATATGCTATGAGGTAGCTTTTCCAAAATCACATTTAGTGTATTCTTCCTGATGTGGACTTGCCGAGCCTTATGAAGGGTTGCGGGGTCAGGCACAAGCTATAGGCGTATGATGGAGGGGGTGGAAATTGGATTCTTCAATCATGCAGGAGCTAAGACCCGATGGATGTCCTTCCTACTTAGTAGGAAGCCGTGTTCAACTGTAGGGGAAGTTGGTTGTAGTGAAGAAGAGAGGGGTTGCGAGAGGGGAGAGAACTAGCCAAGTTGATGATAGAGAGGATTCTGTAAGCTATAGCGTCTAGTGGCAAGTGTTTCCATACTGGGGGTGAGAGGATGGGGGTTTTCGAGAGTAGCAGAGTGTATGCTAATATTAGTCTTCTCGGGTCAGACTGAATGTCTTCTAATGAGCGGTGGGAGAGTTGGTAGAGAACGTGGAGTAGAAGTAGACTGTCATTGAATTTACTACTAGCAGGAGGCCAACTAGCCCAACAGCTGGCAGATGTTAGCAATATGTGATGGGTAGGAAGAGGCGGGAGAGCCAAGTCTCGCAGAGTAGTGAGCCTGTAGGCATGGACAAAAAACAGTTCATTACCCATCTCTCGACTGTCTTCCAGAAAACTGACCTCTGGTCAACCATCGTGAGGCGCAGTGAGAAAAGCTTTGAGCCATAAAGGAAGATGTGGACCACTAAAGGGATGGCAAGGTAGTGACAGAAAAAGTAGGCAAGGCTTTTACCTAGTCTGGATAGCCTCCATATGGTACTCAGAGTGCCTTGTACTAGGGCCAGTCCGAGGGAAAAGTGGGAAGTTGTATCTTATATACAGGAGGTGGTTGTGGATGCAAACTAGTAGTCAAGCCACCATAGAAGACTTGGCGGGTGGAAAACCAATCTGTCTAGTGGGGCCAGGATGTTGGAAGGAGGGTTTTGTTAGGTAGGAGTTGACTAGTGCATGACTTCGGTCTTGTCGATGGAGAAGAATACACCTATCCTTCATGCCTTGGATTGAATGGAGCCCACTAAGCCCTATAGCCTTTGGATATTCCATCTGTAGGAGTTACAGTCCACCGTTAATGTGAAGTCCTTCATGTAGGACAGAATCGGAGTCCTGGTGACAGGAAACTGGAGTGATGAGACCTAGATGACAAATAGGAGTGGGGAGATGGATGACCCTTGGGGGGTGCCTACAGAGACTAACAAGAACCTGTTGGGGGAGTCCTGGAAGATGAGATGGTAGGATCTTCTGCGGATGAAGGACCTTATCCAGGATATCATATAAGAGTTGACTGCCTTGGTAGCTAGCCTTTCGTATAGGGAGGGTGAGGAAACATTATCAAAACCTCGGTTGATGTTGAATAGGAGGATTGAAAACATCATCTTAGGTCTGAAAAAATGTTTGAACCTCATAAGCGAGTGTGGCACACACATCTAAGGAACTCAGGCCGATGAGGGACCCACACTGGGATGGCAACAGAAGACTCAGGTAGCAAGCTAGGGTGGACAACCTGCTTGCCTTCACCCTTTCCAGGATTTTGGAGACAGTCGCATACAACACTATGATCTAAAATGACATGGAGGTATCATTGGATGCCTTTCTAAACTTGTCTAGTACTATACCATTTGCTCTCTTTAGGAAAGGTGGGTAAAACTCAAGATGTACCTGTGGCATAAGGAGGGAGATGAGAATGGAGGGATTATACTTGTAGACTACTTTCCAAACTTGTCCAGTACTATACCATTTGCTCTCTTTAGGGAAAATGGGTAAAACTCAAGATATACCTGTAGCATAAGGAGGGAGATGAGAATGGGGAGATTATACTTGTAGACTCCTTTCCAAACTGAGAAGGGAATCATGTCTGGCCTCAGAATAGAGGAGGAGCTAGATCTCATAAGTATATAGGTGACTTCATCAGCTAAGAGTACGAAATGTCTTTGAGCTCCCACGTGATGGCTTAAGGGCCATTGGAGGACACAGTAAAGAAGAAGTGGGTGAGGAGGGCTATGTTAATTTTGGATGGCATGCTTGTGCCAGGAATCTCAGAGGATCTGTTAGGAGGGTCATTAACAGCGAACTGCTTCACCATCAAGAGGGTTTATGGGTTGGTGGATACAAGGAACCTATTCCAGTACTCGTGCTTGCCTTGCTTAATTGCCTTGAAGTAGAGCATCGTAGCAGACTGGATCTGATGTAAGGAGAAACGGAGGGGGCATCTGTGAGAGGACTGGAGTGTTGAGTGGAAAGCTGCCCTTTAGCCTACTCAGTCCGGTGACCATGAGGGCTAGGAGTGGTGGAGAGGTCATTTTGGGAAGACACTGGAGCAAAGAGTAGTCATAAGTCTAGCTAAGGATAGGTTGAACCAACTCGCCAAGCCGCTTAGAGTTGGAAGAGGGAAGTGTGAGGCAAACATCATAGTTTGTAGTTTAAGGGGGACCTTCTCCCAGTTGAGCTTAGACCAGGAGGGTGATGGTGAGGGTGGTCTTAGCACCAGGACCTGGAGGGTGACGAAGATTGGTATGTTGTTTGACCATGAGGAAGGGAGAGGAGTACTCGAACTCTCAAAGTCAGGGGCTAGGGTGTCTTTGGCAAATGACAAGTCAAGTACCAAGGGCATTAGGGTTGTGTCCAAGAGGAAATAGGTCCTAGTACCATGCTTGTTTCGGGGAGAGAAGCCCTTAGGGGCTATACTAGCAAAGTAGGGGGAAGACAAAGCTAGGTTCGTGATGGAGAATCCCCTTTTAGGGTCTGGTAAGTGTAACCAGTACTGGCTACTAGTTTAGGATTTTCAGGTATCTATTGATACTGTTTGTGTTGTGAATTTGTTTCAAGAAACAAGCTGTGCCTCTAGCCTGATAGTATCAGTTTGATACTTGATATGTTTTATGTTTGGCTTTGAGTATCAGTTTGATACTTTATATGTTTTATGTTTGGTTTTGAGTATTGGTTTGATACTTTATATGTTTTATGTTTGGTTTTGAGTATTGGTTTGATACTGTATATATTTTATGTTTTGTTTCCAGTATTGGTTTTATACTCTATATGTTTTATGTTTGGTTTCAAGTATTGGTTTGATACTCTACATATTTTATGTTTGGTTTTAAGGCTACCATTTGGGAGTCTTATATGTTATGACAAGTAAGGCTCCAGATAGCCTAAGAAGTTTATTTGAAGTCTGCTAATCTTTGAGTTAGATGGAGGAAACTTCGACAGACACAGCTTTCAATATACTTGGTTGAACAGCTACTCTCTTCAGTTCGCTTAGAGAATCTTTAGTTTGAGATCCACCAAACATTTCACAGACTTCTGTAGTAGCGAGATAGTAAGAAGTCTATTGAACAACCTCGGTTAAAGCCTCCGGACTTTAATTTGCTAAGTTACAACTATCACTAATGAACAAAGCCCATTAACCATAGGTTTACTCCCTTTCCTGAAAGGCGGTTACTGTAAGTGGTAATGGAGGTTGAAGTTGCCCCTAACGAGCGTGGGCTGCGACACATAGCAACAGGAGAATTTTGGGAGGATTGTTCTTATAGAAGGAATAGCGCCCTAGGTGTTGTGGATGTTGATGACCTTAATATAGGTGTTAATATAATTAAAGAGGCTGTCAGGGGAGCAGAAGTCTATGGCCATCTAGTCATTGCATTAAGAGTAGACTGAGAAGACAGAGAGGGGAGAGGATGCTTCAGGGAGGAGATACGATGACACTAGCAGCTTCACACCTAGGGGGGAGGGAGGAGTGAAGGACTTTTATCTTGCAATGGATGAGAGGCAGCCACAAAGTAAAGGAGGATCTTGGAGAACAACTAAAGCAGGTGGAAATGACAAGATATTAAGAGAGTTGAATAAGGGTAGGAATATATTCCAGCTTTCTAAGAGGTTGGCTTGAAGAATCAACAACTGGTGATTGGGGACTTCGATCGATATGGAACTCCTAGGAGAAGTTAGACCAGCGATTACACTCCTCGCGGCATCTTCAACTGGGAGATAAGAGTAATAGTTAGCTGCGGTAGGAGGTTAGGCAGGGAGTCTCCTTCGGGCTTTGGAGTGAGAATGAGAGAGCATGCTATGGAGGAAGGGAAATTCCCAGGGCGAGGTATCGTTGGATCAAAGGGGTGAAGTGGGAATTGAGCCATGGTAAATGAGCCCTCATTGGGGTTACAATGTGTATCTATATTTTCCTCATGCTGCGGGATAGGAGGTTTCCTACAGCAGGAAGTGGAAGAGGGTATGAGGAGCATATTTTCACAAAAGTGGAGTGGTCACCTTAGTAGTCTGCCTAGCAAGGATGGGAAGTAGAATAGCAGGCAACAACAGCTCAAAGGTTGGAGTCCTTGGGGCAGGTTGGATTCTTGCACCTATATACCTGTTTCTAGTATGATAGGAAGCAGATGGGGCAAACTGAGTGGTCAATCTTGCATCTCACAGAGTGGTGGCTATTGCCTCAACAGTTACGGCACTCAGGAAAACCATCAGCTAAGTAAGTCCTTTTGACTCTGTACCCATTAGAGTAATGGAAGGCTTTTTCCAGGATCCTGATTTCATCTTCAGGAGCTAATATGATTGCCACCAAGGTGGCAGACTTGAGAATCCTGGATGAGCTGTCTGGGTTGAGGTAATAGGCAGACAAGATTTACACACCCTTGAGATTTACGATGGTGGCCTTGAGGAAGAAGAGGAGGTGTTTATCGTTTACGGAAAGGTAGGCGATTGAGAGTGAATGGATGGCGGGCTGTACCTCATTTGAAGCGTGAGGGAAGCATTATGAAGGAGCGGACCCAACTGGAAAACTCCGAACCATTGTCCATAAAGAGAATTAAGCATGCGCAGCCCTTGATGGCAATGGCAACTCTTCTAATCACCTTGCATTTTCAATACTATATAAAGAAAAATCTTTAAATCAATCAAAATAAAGCCATTCTCTGTAATTGCACTTTTTTTATAAAAAGTATAACTCATATTCTTCGTAGTCTTGCCAAAATCTCTACCGCCTTCCATCATCTCTCACAGTTGCCCAGGGGAGAATTCTTGGATTATGCAAGCCTCAAATGAACTATAGAATAAAATTTCTCACTATCTTAATATCTTCCTCACCACAGTCATGAATACAATTGCCCGGGTAGATCAAGAGGACAAAGGGAGGAAGGGTAGAGGAAGACATCCTAAAACTTCACAGTTGCAGGATGAGGCGATGGTGGAGGAATCTTTGACAAATTGCAATACTACCCATTTTGAGATTTCGGAGAAAGTTGCTCCTAATGATTCAACAATGATAGTGAGGAGAAAACTTGCACCAAATGCTCTTAAACAGTGGAT
Source organism: Tuber brumale (assembly GCA_014065205.1). Taxonomy (NCBI): domain Eukaryota; kingdom Fungi; phylum Ascomycota; class Pezizomycetes; order Pezizales; family Tuberaceae; genus Tuber; species Tuber brumale. The sequence continues at coordinate 224,242 of JACCEG010000030.1, read as the reverse complement.
AGCACAAGAGAAGATTCATTTGGATAAGCATCTACCTCAGAAGAGGTTGGAATGGGCACTAGCTTATAGGCATTAGACAAGGGAGATGGGCAGAAGAGAGCCAATGTCAGGTAATGCAGTAGCTGTGAAGAGAGGCGGTGGAAAGAGGATAAGATGAATATTCAGATACCCAAATAAGAATTGAAATAAGGATTGTATTGAACCTGCTGCTAGGAGAGGTGAGATAGGGATTAGTCAAATAATGGCTGGTTGTTTTTATGGTCAAACTCATGGTCTTTTTTTGCCTGTTTTTCCTGATTCTACTTCTCCTAGAAGTGGAGTTACTGGAAAGTCAATTATTAATGTCTATTATCATTATGACTTTTCACGTATATGGCAGGATATTAGGAACATGGTTGATAAGGAAGAAGTATGTTTTATTATTGACCATACTAAGACTCACTTGTACTTTAGGAGATGGCTCCAAAGGTAGGAAGTTCTTCCATTAGAAATTTTTGCCTATTCACCAGATCTCAATCCCATTGAAAATGTTTGGTCTCTGGTGAAGGATACCCTTTACAAGAACTATCCTGAGCGCTATCTCATGAAGGGTTCTATCAATGAGGTTCAAAAGGCAATTTTGGTGGCAATGCTTCATTGCTGAGATCATTAAGACCCAGAAGCTTTTAATACTTTGGCCGGGTCAATAGTAGATAGAATAGAAGCAATTAGAAAGGCTGATGGATCATATACCAAGTATTAATTCCTACTATGTATTTATACTTTTTTTATTTTTATTTCATTTTCATAAGACTTGATTGATAGGGAAGTAGGATTGTCATCACGGAAGATTTTTCTGCCATTGATGTCCATGGTTAATTTTATTCACGGACAATAACTATCAAGCTTCTCTGCTGTTCTTATATAGTTCTTTACTCAATCCATCTACAAATCAAAACAACTACAAGTCGCAATCACAACTCATTCACTTGCGCAATATGAAAGTCATGTGACTGCCTCGCTGGTCATGTGAGTGAGCCAGATTACCTCTTAATAGGTTATGTGCGTAAAATGACATATCTTTCTGCACAGCCTTCTTGGTCCTGTGCACAGTCCCTGTGACCACTTGATAGGTCTGGTGCATCCGAGTATACTATAGTACACAGCCCTCTTGGTCTCATGTATAGCCTTCATGACCTCCCAACAGGTGATGTGTACAGAATCGTAATATAATAAATGAAACCCCATGACGAATAAACTTATCATAGTACAAACATATCCTGCTACTATCTGTCCACCTAGAATCGCGACAATTGGATGCCAGTTGCTTTCAACATTTCAAATCGCTTTCAGGAACTTTCTTCAAGTCTGTAGCTTGCTTACAATATTAGGCACCGTACAAACCAGTATGGCAACTTTTATCTCACTCCACCTTACTGCCAGCTATTCAATACTTCAGCTATTATATAGCTAGGTATATCATAAGTGATATCATAGTCTGGAACCTCTTTCTCCCATCTCAGAATAGTGTCATCCTGGTAGGGTTCTAGCAATGCCACCTTGAAAACAGCATGTAGTGACCAGTGAGCAGGCAGCTGGAGGTCATATATCTTGAGACCAATCTTGCTTTTAACTACAAATGGGCTAAACATATGACAATTCAGTTTCTGGTTCAACCTTTTTGTGTGGATGTACTTTCAGTTTAATATCACCCAGTCTGGCATCTTATTTAGTCTTTCATTCTTGACATCTTCAAATGTGATATACTCCAAAGCTCGTGACTCTTTTCTAGTCATGCCTTTTCCATTATCTCTCTTGTCCCCTCTGGAGTATTTCTCAAAACACTTACTGAGTACTTTCTCAATCCTACACTAACCACTCACCGTGTGGATGAAGCTTCTTACTATTAAAGACACTGCCAGACTAGTTCGTCGTTGGTCTGAAACTAAAATTTGTCACAAATGGTGTAAGCCAGGTAGACTCCATGGTGCCTGTATTCTACCTATACTTGGCCAATAGTAGCAGTATAGTCTAATCATCCTGCTAGTACATGCAACTGCTAGTACATGCAATAACTTCGCAGATATTATTCTTGAGTCTGATTCACTTTTTCAGTGTGTTGATCAGTTTCCAGATGGAATGCAGTAGAGACATTTAGTTTACCCTCCAATAGTACTCCTAAGCTAACATGAAACTTTTACGAGAAACATGAGCACTACTTTCTTGATATGAACATCCGTTATAAGGTGGAGATAATGCGCCATTTCTAAGAATCAAACAACAATTACCCACATGTTAGTGTATTCCTCATACTTTGGTAATGCTACAATGAAGTCCATTGATATTGCATTCTAAGGTCTCAGAGGAATATCCATTGGTTTCAATAGGCCAAATCTCTTATATTGAATTATCCTAATCCTTTGACAGGTATTATATGTTCATAGATATTTCTCAATATAGGTCTCTGTCTCTGGCCTTTAGAAGTTTGCTTTGGCCTTACAACTAGTCTCATAAGTTCCAGAATGTCCAGTGAGGTTGGAGTTACATTCTGCTCGCATGATCAGTTTCTTTTGCTCCTTGTCTTCCAATCTGTACCAGTATCTCTTATAGAGTAAGAGATGTTTTTCCAAAATTAAATTAGAGCCGATGTTATTTTCTTTGTTGACAGCAGACTTCTGAATACCCTGATAGGTATTGTCAATCTTTACCACTGCTTTAAGAGCCTCAAGGAATATTCTCTGCAACTGGACATCAGGGCACATTTGTAAGAACAGTAGTTGCAAGATGGTATGCTCATGTCAGTCTTGATGCTATCCTATATGGAAGAATTTCTGTTTTTTATCAGATTTACAAAAGTTACTACTCTTATCAGAGTAGTACTTCCTATACCGGTATAATGCATTAGCTCTACTATTTAGACATCTTTCACAGTAGACAACCTTAAAATTAACCACCTACATAAATTTTGCGCAATGAAGTTACCTGTGGTTCAGTAGCTTGGTAGTAGGAAAGTACTCCTAATTCTTATAATTGGTATAAATAGTAACTTGATCAACTACTAACATTAAGAGACGATCCTATTTGGTAAATGCTGCCCTGATAGCAGACATCTCATTATCATGCATATCATAGTTTATCTCTACTGGTGAGAAACTCCTACTATGATATGCTACTGCGTGCTATTTTCTATCTTCCTATAACTGGGAAAGAATGGCTCCTAGTATATAATCCCTTGTATTGGTTTCCAACTTAGTTGACTTTTATAAATCAAAGTGAGCTAGAGTAAAAGTTGCTATAAACTTGTCTTTTAAGCAACTAAAGGCCTCAGCTTAATGAAGACTCTAGTCCTATTTGACATTCTTCTTGGTCAAATATGTGAAGAGTTTTATTATCTTGCAGAAACCTTCTAAGAACTGACAATAGAAATTTGTAAAGCCTATAAAGCTTACTATGTCAGTGATGCTCTATGATAGTAATGATACTTGGACAGAATCCACTTTTTCTATGGTCATCCGAATACTATAGTCAGATATATGGTATCCTAAAAATTCCACTTTTCTCTGTTAAACTGTAGACTTCTTAATACTTATGCAGAGCCTACCATTATGTTGTTTCTCCATAATCCTTCTAAACAGAGAGACATGTACTTTAATAGTATCTGGGTATATAAGGATGTTATTCAGATAAGCAATAGTTCCTTGATTAAGAAGATTTCAGAAGACATTATTTATCATACTTTGAACAGTTGAGAGAGCATTATAGAGTCCAAAATAGCGTAACTGTAGTTATTCATGTACCACATAGTGGCAGCAGAATGCTGTCTTCCACTCTTCTCCTTCTGAAAAAAATATAGCCAATGTTCAGATATAACTTCGTGAAGACTGCAGCATCTCACACTCCATTTCCTAGCTCATTTATCAACTGTAAAAAGTATTAATTCTTTATCATGATCTTGTTTAGCCCACAATAATCTATGCATAACCACAGCATCTTATCAGAATTTGGTATGAAGAGTATTGGTGCTGTAGACGAAGAATCAGATCTTTCGATCTTCTCTGTTACCAACATCTTAATAAGATATTCTTGGCAAGGCTTTAACTATTACCAGGAGAGTAGGTAGATGGGCCAAAATGGCCAGGTCATATTGGGCATAAGATTAATCTTATGATCAAACTTGGTATGCTTCAGCAATACTTCTACACACTGTTGGCTAAAAATATCTCCATAGTCCTTATATTTGGGTAATAGACTTGAGGAAATATCATTTCCATCTTCACCACTGAACACAGTATATCTCAAGAGGAAAACTAATACTTGGTCTTCTGCTGACAGTTGCTCCTCAGTAATGAATTCTAACCCCCTCTGCCTCATAGTACATCTTACTCTACAGGAATCTGAGTCCCTAGTTAGTTTCCTATTGTCCAATCAATATCAGGGTAATGCTCATGCAACAATGGCAGGGCAAAGAGCCATCAATGATCCTATCCAGTATTTCTGCCATCTCAAGGAGCACCTCATGAACATGATTTCCGATACATATTTTTAATATTTTAGTATAGTGGAGACCTCATGCAGGAATGCAATTGCCACTTGCATTCTCTATTGATGTTAGATATCCTACCTATCTCCTGTATATCAGAGTACCGCTGCGACAGGCAACAACCCTTGGTTAGATTTCCGGTAAAGGGTAATACTTCTCTTGTTCAGTATGTAACCTTGACCGATTCTTGTTCTTCTAGCGAGACTCTGATTATTATTCTTAGACCCAGGTCTACGTTCCTTACTTGAACGCTAATAATCAGATCGTATCTTGATAGGATTTGCGAGGTGGTAGAATAGATTCTATTCTCAATAGTATAGGTAAGAAAGTATAATAGGTGGTTGCGTGAAGAACTAACTACCAGGCTCTACCGGCCTCCTTTTATAGTCCTTCACTCAACCCGCTTATAAATCCAAACAACTATGAGTCATAAGCGTGACTCATGAAAAACATCATATGACCGCATCATTGGTCATGTGCGCAAACCACATGATCTCTAAACAGATCATGTGTGTGAAAGTAAAACTAACTGCGCAGCCTCCTTGGTCTCGTGCGCTGCCCCCATGACCTTTTAAGTAGGTCTTGTGCGTGAAAGTAAACTAACTGTGCAGCCTTCTTGGTCTCGTGCGCTGCCCCCATGACCTCTTAATAGGTCATGTGCGTGAAAGTAACATATAACAAATAAAACCCTATGACTCCTAACTATGAGTCATAGTGCGAAACCAATCTTCCACTTCTTGCCGCAAACATCTCCTTCCACTATCTGCCACAGAACTGTGACAATTGAGGAGAGAATCTTTCTCAGAACATAAGGGACTTGGATTTCTTTTACCAATCAGCTACTCAATATAGCATTTGTAGCACCACTATCCAAGAGCGACAAAACTTCAGCCTTACTCTATCAAGTATTGTAGTGCTATTCTAGCCTTACTGGCATAAAAATAGAGGTAGTATGTTTGAAAGTACCTGAGAGTCATACCTTCTTTCTAGAGAACATATTTATTTTTATGATTTAGGGTATCTGCTGCCTTTTGACACAACAGTGGCCACAGTGAGTAAAATAAATCTTTTGTTTCAATCAACTTGAGTGTTTACTATCATGTTAGCAAGACTTAGAGTACTAAACCCTTTTTAGATAAAGTTGAAACTAAACTTTATTGTATAACTCAAGTCCTGTCTGAATGAAATACAATCTATAAATCAAACAACAAACAGGCTAGAAAATTATAGCAAATAATGATGCGAAAGAAAACCCCTAGTGTCTATCTCAAAACCCCTTTCTTGATCCTACATCTGAGCTCTTTTTGGCTCAGAACATCTAATAGGATAAATTAGCCTGATAGCTTATAGAAATCCAAGTAGGCCTATCACTCTGGTATTCTTCACATGACATAAATCTGGTGACTTCCTCGTAGAGGGCTGGATATATGTTAGTAATTTCTTTATCAGGAAGGGGATACGAACTTACCTGTTCTTCTATATCCATCTAGAACTCCATAATCTCGCAAGAAGATTGATGGATGTACAACAACTTTGCCGCAGATGAAGTGGGTCCTTTTCTATATTTGACCTGTCGAGTCAGAGCATGTATATAGCCAGCCTTTGTCAAATTAGTATTGGTCAAGTTTTTTATAAGGAACTTGCTTCTTTTAACTGTTTTGACAACTGGATTAACAGAGAAAGACTTCCACTAGAAACTGCCTGCTTTGCCAGATTTAGAGTAACCTGATTTCTCATTTCACTTAGCAATAAGCATTCCTTGGATATTCTTATATGCGATATCATAGACTCTCTTGCCTAGGCTTAAAATATGCCTTAGGTGCATATTGTATGTCGGTAGTGTTATCCAAACCCATTTCCCTCTTCTTTCACTTCTTTGATACAAATTTCTTATCTGCACTCATTTTAAGACCAAAACTACCTGCGGTCCTGGTAACTGTTTCACTAAACCGAGTATTGTCCTGTATCAGGTAGCCAGCCTTTTAATAAGATCAATATATAGTGTGATACCAGTGGGATAAGGCTGGCTAACCGAGCAAGCTATTTGAAGTTCCTTGATCATTTCTGTTTTAATCTTATTACTTATCTGCTATCAATTGAAATACTTGAGGCATCTTACAAGGTCAACCAGTTTATTTAGATATTTATTGATCTTTCTATGTCTTAGTGTCAGGTTAGTCTACTGAATACGTTTGCAGTCCCAATTTGGATAACCTATAACAACCTGTTTCTCAATGGTTGCAAAAGCAATCTCAAGTCCAGGGTGGATTTTGAAGATTGAAGATTATTATCTTCTGGCAGGCTTCCTCTTTGATAATAAAGTAATGTAGTTCAAAGTACCAAGATTTGTCCTTACTTTCCAACAAGGGTCTGATAAAACCAATGTTATCCATATCATTCAAATTGGACTTCTGGATTTAAGCGAACTGGACCTCCACATCAGGGAAACCATTTGGTATTGGTAGCGTCCCCTTGGAAAGCTCTTCTATTGCTTAACTTTTCTAGCATTATTGATCAGACATGAGAGCTCAGACTTGAACCTCTGGCTGGAGCACAATAAGTTTGGAGGAAGTTGGCTACCTTGCGAAGTAATAGTTATATTGCTGATGCTTATTAGCACTTTAGTTGAGCTGTTTTCTTCTAAGAAATGATTCAAAATCTGGGAGGCGATCCGCATCATCATCAAAGCTTTTGGAGGAATTGGAATCACCAAAATTACTCCTAGTACTAATGTTTTCATGTGATGGAATACTATGATCACCACTTATACCATTATCTTGGCCACCTGCTGGGTAGTCATACCTGTCAATAGATACCTGAGCACTCTTGTGCCTATCAGGTTGAGGAAACCCTTTGGGAAGTTGTTAAGGATTTGGAGGTAGAGGTAGAGCAGGTGGCTGCTCAGGTGTATTAACCGACTAGACTGGCATTCTAAGATCCTGAATAGCCAGAAATGCAACAAATTTTCCACAGGAGCTGGGCTTTGTCAGGGGAACTACATGACCTCCACATCTGCAATACCGATGTCGCAGAGGCCCCAGAGTGCTTGTGGTCACTATAGAATAGGGTATTAGTTAGCAAGCCAGTTCCTTATTTTAGTTAAGGATTATCAGAGTATCCGATACCTGTAGGCAAAAGAGGCGATAGCTCTACATCACTTGGTTGGCTTAAATCTCTACTATATTTCACCTTGGATTACAGTGAGAAATTTAACTCCTAACACCAGCAGATAGATAGTGTCAATCTTAGGTTCTCATCGAGTAGACCACTGGTTGGAAGAGCTTATAATTATTAAATTCTAGCTTATATAAGGGTTTCATAGAAGTACCTGTGACTGCCGGTATTAGAGTATAAAGCCCTTGAGGGTTAGGTGTTATAAGAGAAGGGACTTCACCTACTCATGATGGGAAGATAATGACGACTGCCCACTAGGTCAAAAGGAATACCAGCAGGAGGAGGGGTTGGAGCTTCTACAGGAACAGGGGATGGTAGGAGAGCAGGATTCAGTTGATCCCAGATAGTCTTTTTAGTGACATGGATTGTAGAGGATATTTTTGACTTAGACGGTACAGTCTCCTTAACCATTTGGGACCCCATCCCAAGCAGTAGACTAGGGATCCTACTATATCTCTTGCTTGTATTAGCCAAAGTAAATATAACTTGTTCAGCAAATCAATGTTGCTGAATCTCAATGGACTTTGCTGGTTGCCCTATAGCTATGATTATTTTTTCCTCTATTAATAACCTACAACATGCCAGGTCGAATAGGCAATGTAACAAAACCTTTGCAAATTGTACCTGAGGTTCTACTGGTATAGGTAGTGCTACTGTTATAATTTCAACATTTTCAGCATCAATTTGTTAGCCCTACTTACTTGCTCATTCTAATACTACAACTCAATTCACAATAGGCTTTTGATTGACAACCATTTTGCGAAAGTTGTCTTCCTGGATACTCATCTATTCTGAAGTAGTATGGACAATCTGTCTCTTGAATAACTGTTGTGATTCCTTGTTCTAGTATCACATTTGCTAGGCATTGACTTTCATCTGTTTTCCAACCTGTTGTGCTTTGAAAGGCTCTATAAACTAGTAAGTGCAATCAGCAAAAGTGAATTGTTGGAGACTTCAACTTTGATTTTATCTGAAAGAGGAGCACCTATGAAGAAATGAAAGAAGGCAGCAAGGTTCTTGAGGACAAAATCTGTATAATTGCTTGGGATCTTAAGCAGACATGCTTCGAGGATGCCAGCTAGAGGTTTCCTCTGATCCTACCAATGTCAGTAAAGGTTTTTGTGCATACTCAGAGATCATGAAGTGCTCATATCTCACAGTCCTAATTACCGATATTGGAAGATATTTCTATTTTCAAATATGTTCTCCTCTATTACCCAGTCATGCTACTTAGACAAATGGCACTCAATACAGTAAACAATCACTTAGGAGAAGGAGAGTTATATAAGGTATTTGCTTAACAATTAACTATATGGAGGACACCCTGTGGGAAGATGGATCCCAAGTCTGAGACCACACCAAAGTCTCTTTTTGAAATATAAAACAGTATAAAATTTCAATTCAAGTTAACGAGTGAAAACAAAGTAGTAAAACCTAATATTTTTACATCCAAAGCTTCACTCAATATGCTTCTTGCTCGAAAGGTTATTGGTTGCTATTGTAGAAGAAAACTTGCATATGCATGCGCAGATTGAATATAGTTCGAGTTACTATCTATCACTACCCAGGGTTAGTGAGAACCTAACTCTCATGGGATTTCCAAATGACTTTATACAGGCTTGGGCGAAGGATCTCCTACTAGCAGATCAGATAGCCTTATGGTTTTTTGACTTCCAGGAGCTGAAACATTAGCTGCTGCATCTCCAATACAACTGCCTGAGTAAATGCTGTTTCTATTGTGAACAAACTAGTGGCAAACTACTCTGTCAGTCAGAAGTTAGACAAACTAGTGAATCTGTTTGCCTACGTACATTATGCCTTTACAAGCTATTGCAGCTCTACAGAAATCTATATCATTTCGCTCAATTCTATCATATCCAGATAGCTGACTATGTAGTTCTCTCATCAGACTCATTTATTGGTTGAATAACAAGAGGCGCTACCTACCATCCAACTCTACAAAGACAGGTCTTATTGGGTCAAGACTTCATATACTAGAGTTTAACTGACATACTTCTATGACAATAGCTGAGAAACAGTACAGGTTCTGATTGCTTTAGTGGTATGAGAGCAGTGCCGAGGAAGATGACTTATATCAGATGCAGGCCATGTTCATGCTACAGTCTGGATCTCAAGAGGGGCTTTCACACTCATTTTCTTGTACCGGTAGTAGACCTCTGACGTTCCTACCGTAGTTCCAATAAATTCTTGTCATGGCAGGATCTATTCTATATTATATAACCTCTTGACCAAAATCTCCAGACTACCTCATACCACCCATAGGTATGCTGCAAGCAGCTTGTAGTTGGCTTTTTGGCCAGAACGTATATAGTGTTACAAGAGTACCTTCATTGGTATGTACTTACTAGAGTACAAGTAACTCTTCTGGCTAAATCCTGTGCCTCCCAGGACATACATATGGGCCAGAAAGGTGTATTGGGAACCACGGGTCCAAGTTACAAGATATTTGTATTATAGCTCAATTACTCCTTCAGGAAGCCCTCATATTATGCAGGGTTTTTCAAGTTCCTATATTATTTTGTATGATAGATGGTGCCGTCATGTGCCTTAAAGTCCTCCTAAACAAGTTACCTACAGGATAAGGTAACTTCGCTCCATGGCCGGGTAACTTGATATGTGAGGTAGGGTAACTCTAAACTAATGGTAGGGTAATAGCACTCTGAGTTATCCTACTAAGTAGTATAATACTATCCTAAAGCACTACCGTAAAAACTTAGTAACTTTACCATCTGGCTACAAGGGTAACCCTACTCAGTATAGTAACCACCACTTATAGTAAGTACTCACTTACTTATCAGTTAGGCAGCCCATGTCCAGCTAACGTACTTAACCACCAGTATCTTAGCAGCATAGACCTATGTCTACACAACCAATCCTACATGCTAGGCATATATATCTGGCATGGCTCTAGGCTTTAGTCTTCCTGTAATGCAACTGGTAAAAGATTGTTATAGCTTTCAAGATCCTGTAGAAACTGTATACTGCCTGTTTGTCACTATCCTGAATGCAATTGGCAATATTCAAAAGATATTCCTAAAACTACTACTATCAAAATGAACTTATAAGAGCTTAGACGTACCATTGGAAATCACAAGCAATTCTAAGTTATATCCATACTTGAAAGATTGTTTAGAACATACACAAGACTCACTAATTCATGCATATGTTGTTGTGAATGATACTGGTATATACTGTTGTCAAAAAGGCTTTATTGCTCAAAATGTCTTTATAGTTGTATCTTTTAATCTTACTTTTCAATGTAGATTCAGTGGATGGGAGTAGTCTACACATGACTCTAAAGTATTGAATAGTGCAAAGAGGAGGGAGTTGAAAATTCCAAAAGGAAAATATTATCTTAGAGGTGCAGAATATAGTGGGTCAACTTTCTTATTGATTCCATATCATGATGTCAGATATCATCTCTAAGAATTTAGACAAGGAAACAAGTGGTATGCATTTTATCTTAAATTGATTTATTAGGTATTACATAAGTTATATGGGATATAAAAATATTAGTATTATAATTTTAACACTACTAGGCCACAAAATGCAAAGGAGCAATTCAATTTAAGGCATTCTTTATTAAGCAATGCTATAAAATGATGACTGGATATTTTGGAAAAATTGCTTTTGATTTTGAAGACATCAGTATTTTTTTCCTACCAGTTCTCAAGTAAAGCTTGTGAAGGCATTATGTTGCATTCATAACTTTATTTCCCATTATGATGGAGATGCTATGGAGTGTGTTCTAGAGGTTCAAGATTTAAATTTGTCAAATTCAGGTATGATTCTATATTTCTATTTTTTGAGGAGAGAAAACTTATTATTTGAATATAGGAAAAGTTATATTTTTAGTTAGAAAACTAATGAAACAATATGGAGAATACTAGCAGAGGGTCTGACACAATCCAGACAAGAAAATATTAAAGTGTTCAAACAACTCACTGGCAATCATTCTTTGTCTACAATTCAACCACGTGGGATACCCAATTTTGACAATCTAGATAATCAGTCCAAGTTTTCCCTAATTCTGCACAAGAACAAATAGATAAACAGGCGGAAAACTGAAATTGCAAGAGCAATCTGGCAAGAATATCAATCTCATATTGCAAGAAACGTAGTTGGAACAACCATTAGCTGCATTGATCCTTAGACAATACTGGTGGAATGGAGATAATAAGTATATTAATTGAGTACTAGCAATACATTTTCTACAAAATTGAAGTATTATTGCATAATGTTTGTAGCTAAGCAAGACAAACATCCTGTGACATAAATGAAAAAAAGATTATCTTTTATTCCTTCCCTTCAAAGTACTCTGATACTGCTAAGTATTGGGATATGGGAATATCTTCTGATGAGAGTAGATCATTTAGTAATAGTAAGACTTTCGCAGATCCAGTGTGCTGTGATATGAAATTATTGGGAGTATTAAGTGAAAAGTAGGAATTACTGCAACTTGGATCAGTATTTTACTGATTGGATTTTATTGGAGCAGATGATAAACCGGAGGTGAGATTGCAAACTGAGTTAGACATTTCTGAGAGGCTATGTACAATTATCTCTGCAGCCAAATTGCTTGTGGATTTTCATATTTTTTTGATTTTGTAGTGATTGGTATCATTAAATGTAAAAGAGCTAAAAGTAGGTGATTGTGCTCTCATTTTAGATAGGTTGAAGTATGAAGCTGCGAGTTCATGTAGGAACCAGATATCGCTTTCAGCATTGCGAACCTTATCCTCTATAATTGTATCAGATCTTTGTGAATGAATAATTGAAATGTTTTAGTGACTATTGTCTAGATTATTATCACTACTACAGCTATCCATCAGTCAGTAATGTTGCATCAGATGACTTGTTCGAGTTAAAGTACCATATTCTCCAGTTGAAGTAGTTTGTTGAAATAGCTCATGCAAGAGTGAATAATATTTAAGCCTCTCAGTTCTGAATTACTTCGCAGCTAGATTGGCCTAGATTGAAAGTTTTTATTAGTTTAATTATATAAATTTTAATAATAATATACAATATCAAAAGGGAAGAGGTAGCATGTGATAAATATTGTATAACGTATTCGGGGGTGCTATGGGTCAGCACCTAGCTATGGGTCAGATACTTTTTGAGTATGCAAGTTATAGAAATGGCAACTACACAATCAGGATTACTCCAATTACTCCACAATTATAATTGTAGCTTCACAATACAATGTTGAATACGTCCATAAAGTTTTATTTGTGAAAGTTGGTTTGAGGAAAGTAGAGAGATACACAGTGTATAAT